>JBBIGC010000001.1:40474266-40486134 GCA_037576955.1 Lepidarchus adonis
TTTATTTATTTACTGGCCCCCTCTGCATCTGGATTCAAATATAAATACCCGTGCTGGGCCCTTGCCAGCACGTTACATATTCATTGCTTACGCTCCTTTTCCGCTCAGGGTAATAGAACAAATAAGACAATAATTCTTATTTGAAAGAGACTTTTATATTCCTGCACATATTTGACATATTGAGTTCTTACCAAGATCTCTTATTGTAAGTTGCATTACTAATCAATGATGCATCATAAAGGTGTTATAACTGTATTTGGGGATAATAATGTGTTATTTTAAAGAAATTCACCTAATAAAACATCTTTTATCATCTTGCAAATATGAAATACTCAAGGAATGCTTTAAAAATGCACAATTCAGTGTCCGTACATTTGTTCAAATAAAATATTGTTGACTGAATTCAATGGAATTGCACTTGTACAAAGCTCTGAACAAATGTCGCTTCTTTTATTTGTTATTAATAAATGTTTTGCCTCTTGACTCTTCAGTCTGTTTCTTTGGAACGTTACCGTTTTAGGGGAAAAGTCTTTTTATGATCAAAGGTACGGCTCTGCTGAGGAGTCTGGCCACCATGCAAAACTGCAAAGGTGGATTCCCTTCAGATTTGGACACATGTGGGCGCCCACCCAGCTCCAGGAGGCTGGTTGTATCCATCACCAACATGTCAGTTTAATGAGGTGTGTTCATGGGAGCATGGGGGAACACTGCCTCTCCACCGCCGTTCGTCCAGCCCTCTTTGGAGCAGCCAGTGCTTCGGTCGCTTTCTAGTTGCCGGGACCTTTTGATCAATATTAGTCAATTCACCACCTTCTCGAGTCAAGGAGGTTCTCTGCAGTGAAAGAACGTCCTAGGTGCAGAAAATGAGGAATTCTGAACTGTTCATAATGTTTTTGAACACTTGATGCCGCCACAAATGCTCATTTTCTGATTTATACAATGATTCTGCAGGCCAGCCAACGAGCTTTCATCTCTAGCTAAACAAGGAAAAATAATCAATTTGCTTTGTTTGTCATTTCAACAGTATTTTTTTCCTGTATGAAAAGTTCCAGATATACTAGCTCTGCAAGTCGAGCGTTTCTCCATAAATCACCCAGAACAGTGGACCAGGGTTTGCACTGTGGGAATCTGATACCGAAAAGTCAAGATAAGGCAACAGTATAATCCCTGTGTGACTGTATGTGAAAAATAACACATTAATAAGTTTCCAGGCGTCTCTCCAGCCTCATGGGCAGCAGTTATGTGCGTATGGTCCTGATTTTGTAAAAAGGTAAGTCAAATGACAATTCTTACTCAGTCTCTCTCTCATTCCCAAATAGTTGATGAAATTCTTATCAGTTAACACTAATTACTACAGACAACTTTACAAATGGCCGACATTACTGCTATCCAGTGCTGAGAGGATGTGGTCTGTGCTTATCTGCACCCAACATGGCTGCCTGACATCTCTCATAAATCTCACTTGGCTGAGTTCCCCAGTCGATGTCACGTACCTCAGACAGTCTTATAGAAATGTACATCTTCTAAAAAAACAAAATCCTACCTTTTCTGGGCAGCATTCAGACGACCATCCTCAGCTCCATACTCCGCTTGTGCTGCAAACAGAACAAACCAGAACATACTGAGCTTCTTTCACAGTATAGCTGTAATTTTTATTTTTACATATTGCATTATTATGACATGAAGTGCTACCCATAAATGTGCTACTTCTCAATCATAGTATTATTGTAGACCAGGACAGCATTTATAAGGTGTTACTTATTTTGAAGGGTTGATGTATGTATAGAGGAAATTTATATTGTGCACCTCATGCTTTATTTCAATAAAAAAAACAAAATAAAAAAAAGTGCTAAATTTTCATTGTCTTGCTAGAATGTTAAATATTGATAAAAAAGGTTATTGATCAATAAGAAATAATATTAAAAATACTTCAGAAAAACAATTCCTGTCAATGAGGCCTGGAATAACCCATCAGCTTTATTGTCCACTTACCCAGCAGAGTTACCTGGATGGTTGATGGGTGTGTGTATAATGTATTTATGTGCATTATGTTTTCTGCAGTTTGTTTGTGTCTGTTTTGTGTCTTAACTGTTTCAAGTTATGATTTTTATTTTGTCATGTACAGTGACCTTGAGTTTGTGAAAGGCGCTATATAAATTCAAATTATTATTATTATTATTATTATTATTATTATGGTTGATGGGTGTTTGTATAATGTATTTATGTGATTGTTGGAGGAAAGAACCTCCTCTCGCACCAAAGACATGGATTGCCAGTAAAAATGCATCGTCCTCGGCTCCACCATCAACCGTTCAGATGTTCTCTCAGCTCACATTGGAAGGACAGACACTCCAAGTGAACCATGGACAAGCTTTTATAGCCTCCTGGAAAAAGCACATGATTTTTATGCTCATGCAGTAGCATGAGATAACAGCCAAAAGCTAAGATTAGCCAAAATAGCAGCTTTGAGTGACGTTAGCAAACAGCTAACAGGGACATGCGTAAGGAACTTTATAGCCTAAACAATCTATTTGTTAACATTTCAAGGCCAGAGGAAAGTCTGGCATTTGTTGTTGGGATGTAGATGACTTCATTTTGCTGAAGCATGACACATCACTAGACAAAACAGAGGTGTTTTCTCTATAAAAGCTCAGGCCAGTTGGGGGGATTTTGTGAGTCTGTCTGGTAATGACACTCAGTCATGCTGACTCTCACCCAACGCTGCGAGCTCTTTGGGGAAAACTTCAGTTTCATATGATGGTTGTTCAATCTTAAATGTAACTGCTGAAGAAACTGTGAGTAAAAGATTCTTTTATAATTAATTTCAAAATGCTCTTCTGACTCATTCTTTGTTTGGAAAATCATTATTTAGATACTAGATTAGCTATGTCAAGACCTCAAGCAACTTTAAAAGTCCTTCCCACTGTAGGAAGAAAGGTTTAACCCTTTCTCTGAAAGCCTGAGGAGGCATCCTTCCGATCTAGATCGGAATGGTTCAGAGCAGAAACTGTATAGGAATTTATATGGATTATAAAGACATAGTCCTAAAAACCTTAACATGATTTATGGTCGAAGGGTGTGTGTATAATGAATATTTTAGTTATTTTATTATTATAGAGTTTTTACACAATGATTTGAGAGGAACAGAACATATTTCCAAGTGATGGATCATAGAACATCCACTTTTTGTGTGAATTTGTCATTAGTACAAAGCAAAAAGGCATTTATTGGTGGGAAACAAGTTGTTCATTGAAACACTATTGTAACAAATTAATTTTGAACTCACAGTTTGTTAAATAATATGATATACATGCGATCACAACATGACTTTTTCCACAACAGATTATTAAGATTAACAGCTGGATTTACAATGCACTTAACTGCACATTCATATGGACAGATTCTGAAGATGACTGTGACAACCCCAGACAATGGTGGCACAACAGCCAACCAAACAGAGTAATTCATAAAACAAAATGGGCTCTGAAATGCTTTAAACATTGTCCAGAACAAAACCACATTAAGGAAAATCTGTCAAATATTGATAAAGCTGAAATTGATATTCGAACCATAGTTCTATACTTAACATTTTCCCATTTTGGACATAAGGAAATGGCAATATTACACTTGATACAATGCTGGGGGCTTCTTTGCTTAGATCTCTCATTTTGCTGTAGTGTTGCATAATAGCAACAGCTGAATCTTATTCATTATAACATGGTTGTTAAATCAAACATGATTTTGGCAAGCGAGACAGCTAGGACTTTATTATATATACAAATATTTGGGAAATGCTGTTAGATATGAGTCAGTACGAATGAAAGAACAATTAATTTAAGGAAAAAGTTGGAACATTTTTAGAACTTTTGCATTCTTATCTTACTTAAAAAGATATTTAGAACCTTCTATTAAAGGACTTTTAGTGCAACACTGCACAAAGAACCTTTTTGGCACCAGTTTGTGAAGGAATGTCCAATGTACTTAATTATTTACTCTTATAATGGTTCCCTGCCAATCAGGCAATGAGGAAAATGAGCAAACACACTGTAGTACAACAGCTTCATGTTCTCGGCGTGTGTGTGAAGGTGCCCATGGATTTGGACGTAGTCACCGCACATTGAGACATTAGTCTGTGATTTTGCGAATGTGTGCGTGCCTGTAGCAGAGTGAGGAGTAAAGCTTGGGAACTGGAGGCTCCTGTGGAGCCAGGCCATGTAAAAGTGTCTAAATGCAAGGCAGATGTGTAAGCGGGCCAGGCCGAGGTGCAAGAATTTATCTAGGGCCAAAGAGAGCCTGTGATCTCAGATTTATTGCATTTTTCCAGATTCATCCTTTTTTTAACTTTGATGGGGGGACCTTTCCCACTGCAAAGATTTAAGAGGGGGAAGTCTCCAAAAATTGTTCAAAGGCTGCTTTTGGGGTCTTTGGAGGGGAGGTTGTGTGTGTGTGTGTGTGTTTGAAGGGGTGGGGGTGTAAGCAGCAAAACACTCCTTTCCATTCGGAGTGTTTGTGTGTGTGTGGCTGATTATCTGAGGTGAGTCTAATGACGGGAGGGGGGCACTGTGGTGGAGTAAAGGGTGGGCCATGACCAATGGCGTTGGTCTCAGCATGGGGTGGACTGGCGCCGGAGGTTCCTCTTTCTCTCTCCTTCTGTGTGTGTGTGTGTGTGTTTGTAGTGGGGAGGTGGCAGGGCCACTCTGGAGACCAGCACGGAGGGAGAGAGAGGATGTGTGAATTTTCTCTACCCCCAAGCTCCCTCTGTAAACATGAAACCAGTAGTGGCTAACTAGAAAGTTATGGGACTCGCATGGTGAGAGGTACAATAAATTAAGGCTTTAAAAGCTCCACTCACTTCTCCGAAACCCTGCTCTTACTACACCTCCTCTAACCACAGTCTCCGAATTTGGCCGTAATTATAAAGAGCTCTAAGTGCATTCGACATGCATCCCATTCAGAAGCTCTTGATTTGCTCAGAACGCATACATAATTACAATTCTTGACTTATTTTTGTGTATTAATATGTTTTTGTCACAGTTTTGGATATAATTTTGCTTTGAGAATAAAAGCTGATATTTATTTCCTTAATAAAAAAATAATCACAATATATAATTTATATTTTTATGTAAAATTCGCTTTTCACTTTTGGATATTTGCATATATGTGTCTTTCAGTAAAGAAAAAAAAATCTATAAAATAAAGACAGAATAAAACAATCGAATTTTCTAATACATCTCATAAAAAAGATGCTTATGATGGATTTATGACACTAAAAATATAACAATGATACCAAAGCAAAAACTTGTAATTCTATTAGAAATATATATTCATTACCAACTGCTCTGCTGTAAAATTTAATGTAAAACAAAGCACAATAAGTGACTTTTAAACATCCATATATATATATATATATATATATAAAAAGAGTTATTTAAACATTGTAATTACTGGTCAAAGTTGTAACATTTTGCATTCTTATCCCTAACACATCTCAAGGAAGATACTAAACGTTTACAGCACCATTGAACATCTAAAATGTACAGATATGAAATAAAGCAAAATTGTCTTAAATAACCCTTCACAGGTACAACTGCTTTTCGGAGATATAAGGTTTTGTTAGAACAGCAACAATATGCAATTTTTTTGCAAATCAACACACTCCTTACTCAATACCCATTTCTCAAAATACATCAATTATTTTAACACTTTCTTGTAACAAAATTAGTTTCTAATACAAATGTAAACAATTAACTTTACCAAATAATTTCCAAAACAAAAATGACAAAAAATAATCTTGACATGTATGTATCTTTGTCATGAAGGTGTGTAAAATTGCATTTTATGTCTAAAAAAAAGTTGAAAGTAAAAGAAAACTGTTAATTCACCATCTTAACTATTATTATATATTGTGGAAAATAGTAAAAAATAGAAAATTCTTCTATGAGTTGGGGTGTCCGGACTTTTTATAAGATTATTTTTTATTAAAAACAAAAGAATTTGTCTTTAGTTTGGAAGCCCAAAGGTCAATGCCGATGAACTTATAATAAATAAATCAATAAATTGGTAAATAAATAAATAGATAAATAAATAAATAGGTAAATAAATAAATAAATAAATAAATAAATAAATAGATAAATAAATAAATAGATTGATAAATAAATAGATGGATAAATAAATAAATAAATAAATAAATGCCTCAACAGTCTTTCAAACACAATCTTCAATCTCAACACGTTTAGGAAGCATTGTGTGGGTTAGAGGTGAGGGAGCTACACTGCAGAACTACAATGACTAATTGAATGAGTAAATGAGAGGAACGCAGGATCTCCTATGGAGGCAGCAGTAGGGGAGGTCTGTAAAGGGGACGAAAGGAAGGGAAGGTCGCAGAGGTGGGAGGGGGAAAGGTAAATGGATTACAGCAAAATGGATGAATGAGTTTTGAAGATGTAAAAGCAGCTCAGATCACAGGCGGGTTTAAGAGCCTGCGTGCAGGTCGTTCGAGTTCACCTGCGGCCCCCGCTGAGCGAGATGCTGACACCGAGACCAGACCGTAAAGCACTCATACGTAAGTTATGGATTACCGCTTCATCTACTCACACACACACACACACACACACACACTCGCACGACAACATACGTTCAGCTAATCATTAAATCTTTTTTTTCTGCTTAAAAGTTTGTATTTACAGGAGACTCTCCTAAAACTACCTACGAAAAAAAGAGATAAAATAAAAAATAAAAATGATCATTAACAGCTTCCTAATCCTCCAAGTTTTGGATGAGACCCACATGTAGTTACTGTATATTGTCTCCAATAACACTTGTATTCAGTATATTTTAAAGAATAATTCTGAAACATCAAATTTTCAGAGTGTGACTCTCTCACACACACACACACAGAGCAGTTTCCTCCCCGAAACGCATCATCCCTCAAAGACGTTTCCCTGTTTTACTGAGTCACTGAAGCAAAATACCTGTTCCCTCTCTGTTCCTTAAGAGCTCTGACCCAAAAAACCTGCAGAACGTCCTGCACAGCCTCTCGCTCCTTCTTTAACTCTATAATCTCTATTTGTTTTGAGCACTGAAGCCATGGAATCAGCTCCTAATGTCATCGCTAAAGTCCTAGTGCTTCAAAAAGCAGAAACAGCCACAGCCAATGGAATTCTGTTTATAAAAGAGCTTTACAAGTATCCTGCTGGAAGGTCTGCATTCAAAGATGTGGCTCTGTTCACTTATTGTAGTGGCCATTGCCTTGCAGTTACTCGTCTGCGTATTTGAGGTTTAAATATGATCTAAAAAACCAGCTTCTCACTACACAGGCAGATATTACAGGCGATTCATAATTCCCCCCAACAGTCGTCGCAAAAAGTGACATTTTAATAATTAAAAAGTGTAATATGCATGTAATTTTCTTCTGCAGAGCATCGATTGTGAATATATAGAAAGATTTATACTGGAAATATTCTAAAAATATTGAATGGTGAACAAAACTCTTTCATTAATTTTTATAAAATTTTATGTTTTTTTCCAATACATAGAAAAAAGGTTTTTGCTCAATACACTTTTATGTGTACACATATCCACTTTAAATTTACACACATAATGTCTATTATATTAAATATATAAATAGCACCGGTGTTTCATTTTTATTCTTTTAAAAAAAAAAAAATTCTTTTTAATTTTTTAGCTTTATTTCCCCAGCATTATAAGGGTCCCTCCATATCTAGCCTTTCATATTTTGGTTTATCTTGAGTTTTTTTGATCACACTCTTGTTGAAACAGCCATCTTCTACCCTTTCTCAGCCAATGAGTTGCCAAGATGATTTTTTTTCTAAAATACATTGTTGAGGTCTTCCATGTACAGATTTCAAATGTGTATCTCTATGCTTTTTTCTGTGTGGGGTGTAAATAATGGGATGAACACAGTGTGGTTTACCCCTTACTGTTCTCTATGTGTTTTTTCCTGCTGCTTTCAGGTCATCCTACACTCATACTGAGATACGACTGGCTTTTCTCTTACCTTCCTTATCATAGCACAGCAAAAGGCTCAACCTTGGGAATAAAATGATCTCAATTCAAAGCACTGTTTTATATTTTTCACCTATTAAAATTAGCTCAATAAACATTACTTTTAGTAAATATTGAGTACTTTATTAATTAATATTTTTGCTTGACATAAGCATTCACATGCAATAATAATTAATTTTGTTTTTGTTTTTGGTAGTGTAACAATAAACTGTTTTTCTTAGAACATACACATGCTGTCAAACCACTTTTACTGTCAGGGATGCTTAAGAGATCTACTATGAAGTGGAAAATATTGAATTTTAAGTTTTAAAGAGAATTAATGACCTGGTAGTACATTAAATAACAATAAACTGTTAAAATACTTATTTACCCTCATTGTACGGTATTGATGTATTTGTGCCTATGGATAAATGTACTCAAAATACTCAAAAACTTAAATACAACAGAGGACTCTTAGATACTCAATATTATATAAAACAACACTGTTTAGCGAATAAAATGTAATGTAAATTTGGCACCAAAACTGGGAGTGGGAGTGGTGTGGTGACCCTGTCATGGTGGTCCCCCATACTGTCCCTGCTGGGGCAGGCCAGTCTTTACAAGAGCCCAGTCAGAGATGTCCTGCCAGCTTTATAGCAGGACTGAGTACATACGGCTAGTTTAGGGCAACCTGATCCCCCCAACTCACTTCTTCGAGCTGGCGCACATTTGAAATTTACTAGCATTTCAAAAACTGGTGAACAGCTTCTAAAGACAAGACCAATCGAAAGAAAAGGTCAGACCTCAGCCACAGTGTAAAGGGTCAAAAAGAGAATATCAATACGCTGAAAAATAGGATATATTATTTGATTTAAGTGTGTATGTCATTTAAAATATTTCATCATCTGTAATTGCAAAATAAAGTTGACACTTTAATTAGTTATACAATAAATTTTTGGTTAGCTTAGTTAATTTAATCTGTTTAATTAGTAATACATCATTGAATGAATACTACTGGAAGATAAAAGATAGTGAACAATTTTATCTGGAATTTTTACAAGTGGGAAAAAATGACATGGGGCCTTTTTGGAAGCCACAAGAGCAATTTCTGAAGCACCGCCACACTAATATGCAAACCATCCAAAAGCAGTCAGTTTACAAGCTTCCCTACTGTGGTTTAAACAAGAAACCACAAACAAGTTTAGTCCTGCAATAATACCCCCCACCAGCGTGTCCACCCCAACCATAATGGTTCTGTTCACTCACCAGAAGCGATGAAAGCATCCATCTTGTTTTTGAAAGGCTGGAGGAGTTCTTCTGAGGAGTTGACGCACACCTGTTGCACGTCCTTTTCACAGCCTGTGGGAGGAACAAATGCTTGTTTGTTTTGGTTCAGCATTTGGCATCATTGAGTCTCTGGATTGAGGAGGAATGAGGGTCAGATGAAGAAAGAGGACGAGTGAAGTAAAAGATAACATGTAGGGGAGACAGAATGAACAGGAGGCACTGCAGTACAAAATTGCGATCGTCCAAGGATCATTGTCCAAACGTAGCATAAGCTCAGTTTCCAGACGGATATATTGACCGGTCAGTGTGTTATTAGTGAGTTTAAAGGAAGTTAACCCTAACCCTAACCCTAACTCTAACCCTAGCCCTAACACTAACCATAACCCTAACACTAACCCTAACTCTAACCCTAACTCTAACCCTAACCCTAACTCTAACCCTAGCCCTAACACTAACCATAACCCTAACTCTAACCCTAACCCTAACTCTAATCCTAACCCTAACTCTAACCCTAACTCTAATCCTAACCCTAACTCTAACCCTAACTCTAACCCTAACTCTAACTCTAATCCTAACCCTAACCATAACTCTAACCCTAACTCTAACCCTAACTCTAACCCTAACCCTAACCCTAACTCTAACCCTAACCCTAACCCTAACCCTAACTCTTACTCTAACCCTAACTCTAACCTTAACTCTAACTCTAACCCTAACCCTAAGCCAGGAGCTGATATTTACTATAAACTCATCTGACAGCAGACAGGTAATGGGAATCACAGGTAAAACTTGATAGAATTCTCAGAGCAGAGCCAAGCTTACAGCGCTGTACAAAACAGATGTTTCTGTGTTTAGAGCACATTTATTCACCGCATAACACGACTACAAGCTTCTTACACTGGACAGAATCAGTCAATTCTCAGTAAAGTTCCTGCGATTCATTAGGTGCTTATAACAAATCTGCACTGGGAAACGAGTGCATCGATGCTTTATACACACACACACACAATTTAGCTGGAAACACTGTTTTACATCACAGTACAGGCCATTATTGCACATGTAATGACAGTTTCTGAATGACTGTATGATGACTGTGCAGCTGTGTGTATGTGTGTGAGTGCGAGCTGAAGATTTGATGGGTCTCAGGAATCTTTGGTCAGTTAAAGTCCTCATTCTTACGTGCTCTGTCATGAATTTACAGGAACTACTCTTTAACCACCCCCACTTCTTCTCTACACACACACACACACACACACCCCAAAAGGTGAAGGACAAAATTAAGAAAACAAGTAGAAAAACCTTTTTCAGGGCAACAGTGCCCTCCTTAGGTAAGACGTTAACTATGAGCCCGAAAAAACGTCTGCATTGCACACACACACACACACACACACACACACACACACACACGCTCTGAGTGAGTCGGTGGAGTATGTAGCCCACGGAGCGCTGTAGGAGAGAAAGGGGGGAGCGGGACAGAGTGGGGTGGGGAGATTTTTGGGGCTAAATTGGAACCATACTGCATTTCCACTGCATTACATCTGGTCCTCTTGCCTTCCTGGAACACACACACAACACACACATACACACACACACACACACACATACAAGACACATAGGGTCCAGTCTTGGGTCTGGTATTTCAACCACGCTGAAAATGTGTGCATCTGTGTGTGACATGCGTGTTCATCTGCACTGGAAACCGCTTCTCTTTCCTGTTACATACACACACGAGCTTGGAGACATACAGACCTACACTGAGGGTTACCAAGGAAACGTCAGTTAGGCTCAAAATAAATGTACAATATTAATAATTCATTGCCATGGTACTATCAGAGTTCTTTGTGTGCTAACACATTCATTGAATTTACTTAAAATACGTTACCCCGTTAGCTCGCCCCCATTGGGCCCAGAATGGGTGTGGTGAGCTGCCCAAACAGATCCGGGGGGTCGTGGTTAAGGCTCTGGTTCCATTTTTTGTTGTCGTGGTGATTTTCTGTTATATACAGTAGTAGAATGTAGTTGAACATCTACTAAATACTTTACAGTAAATACTGGACTCACACCAGAGACACTGTGTTGTGAGATGTGAGGTGTTTCATGGGGAGCAATGCATTGTATACTCACAAATGTATTCAAAATTAATTTTTAGATAAATTAAATAATTACAGCGTCAGCACAATAACTGTCAGTCAATTAACAGATGATACTGTACATGCTACAAAACAAAGGAGCCAGAAAAGGTTCTTTACACGAAGAACTGTGGTTGCCTAGACAAACAAATGGTTCTAAAATCAACCAACTGTGTATAGATGTGAAGTGTGAGGATCGTTTTTAATGTACGGGCTCTTGGACCCTGAATTAGGAACGAATCTCTACCTTGTTATTGGAAACATGATTCTTTATGGAACATGGGTTCTCTATGGCAGAGGTCCCCAACCATCGGGCCACAGGTCGCTACCGGGCCGTACAAAATGTGTAACTTTTTTTTTTAATACGATCTCATCCCGTAGCATCTAAGTGTGTTAGAGACTCAACTTTGCCGCTATTCTGGATGAAAGTCATGGCAGAAAACCCTGAGAT
>JBBIGC010000001.1:41015831-41035927 GCA_037576955.1 Lepidarchus adonis
CACCTGGTTAGACTCACCTGTTCATTGCAGGTTCAGGGCGTGTGTTTGAGGACTCACCTGGTTAGACTCACCTGTTCGTTGCAGGTTATAGGTTTCTAGAACACGATCACTGTTCCTTCAGAAACACTTGGAGTATGATTTTCTTGTTACTCTGTGTCTGGATCATCACAGCTTTATTCTCTCAGTCAGAACCTCAGTAGCGATGTCCGTGGAGCAGAGCAGTGGGACGGGACCTGTGACTGTGTCCTAACCATCAGACCATTCCTGCCTCAAAGCCCTATATCTATATATAAATATATATAATATCTAGCTGTATATATCCTGTATATCTATATAACCTCAGTACTCACTGTGGGGGTTACGATCTGAAGAAAATCCTTCTTCACACAAACATCTGTTGCCAAATAGATGAATGGATGAACATCTTTGTAGATGCACCTGTTATTATTTATACCTAACTTATTATTTGTAGTTTAAATGATCATCGCACCACATCTGCTGACCGGGACGTCTGTAAAGTCTTTGCTGTATGTCTGAGTTTTTATCTTTTGTTTATGGATATTAATCCATATTTCTCACTTTCTTCAACTACAGAGTTAAATGTTCACTGGTCTTATATTAGTCGTGCCCTTGATTGAACTTGGGAGATGTTTAAAGCAGCAGTTGTATTTATTGACCGTTTTTATGTCTTTCATCAATCACCAATAAAGAGCAGAGTGCAGAACGTGCTGTTCCCTGTTCTCTGAGACAGAACCTCACATCCCGAATACAGAACCTCACATCCTGAATACAGAACCTCACATCCCGAATACAGAACCTCACAACCCCCCCTTACAGAACCTCACAACCCCCCCTTACAGAACCTCACATCCCGAATACAGAACCTCACATCCCGATTACAGAACCTCACATCCCGATTACAGAACCTCACATCCCGATTACAGAACCTCACATCCCGAATACAGAACCTCACATCCCGATTACAGAACCTCACATCCTGATTACAGAACCTGAGTGAAGACTGAGGGGGTTGTTGTTAGAATTTTATGATCAGAATAATTAAAGTAAAAGTAATTGATTTAAATCGTTTCATGTGAGCTGAACGAGTGTTGGGGTTTTGATTGCACTGATTGACAGGTTGTTTTTTTAGGTGAAGACTTTGAATCGTCTCTGTTGAGCTATGAGAAACTGGATCGCGCGTCTCCTGACCTGTGGCCAGAACAACGTAAGCGTCATTTCTGCTGTAACTGTTGCTGTGACTGTGAGCTTCTATCAGCAGAGAGATTAAACTATTAACTAAAGCTTTTCTGTTCTGCTTCCGTTTGGACAAATTCTCTCGTTTTCCTGGATATTCTGGGACAGTGCCAGGGGTGTCCGAATTCGCTGCTTCTTTTAAAAACGTGAGTATTGCAGCCACATAGACTTTTATCTTATTTCTGTGGTGCTGAGGAAAAGAGGGTGATTTTTATTTATTTACTTATTTATTTGTTTGTTTGTTTGTTCGTAGCCCATCACAAATTCTCCTCCGAAGTGGATGGCAGAGTTGGAGTCAGAAGACATTGAGATGTTGAAAGGTGGGATTTTAATTTCCCCAAAGCAGCAGAGTCGTTCCCTGTGTTTGTTCTTTATTATTCTGGATGTTTGATGTTTTATCAGCTGAATGATTAAAGGTGATGTGTGTGTGTGTGTGTGTGTCAGAGCTGGGAAGTCTGACGACAGCGAATCTGATGGAGAAAGTGAAAGGATTACAGAACCTGGCGTATCAGCTCGGCCTGGAAGAGTGTGAGTAAAACATTCCTATATTATATTTTTAGGTAAAAGTTTAAACAGATACAGAGCGGGTGTCACACTGTTAACAGGGGCAGGTGTCTAAGTTTGTACCTGTTTTCTCCACTAGATGGAGCTGTTAATATATAAAAAGCCTTTGACTGGTGGTTTCAGAGGAGGAATGATTTTCAGGCGAGTGATTTAAAGTCTTCAGTTCTTTGCAGAATTAAAAGATGTTAAATCCACGCTGTTCTTCGACACTTAACCACAGCGTAGTTACGATAAACCGGATTCAGGTGATTTTATGTCTATTTTTGACAAAAACAATTTGAGATTACAGTGAAAGAAATGAAATGAAGTGAAAGTGGCTGTTTGTCATTGTGAACACACTCGCTCACACACACAATGTGATGCACAAGGAAATGTGACGTTTTACCTCCTCACACGTGGCGCAGCGGGCAGCGGGCAGCGGGCAGCGGGCAGCTGCGCCCGGGGGGCAATGTAGTGGGGGCTCCGTGCTGAAGGGCTCCTGAATTGTGCCCTCAGTGGTGCCCAAAGCCTGCCACCATCTGATCTGAGGGGCACAGTCCTAAACACTAAACCCAACATGAACAAATGTATGAAAATCGCACCTGTTTTTATTGACAGGGATGCTTGTTTATGAACGCTTTAGAATTTTCTAGCAAAAGTAAGTGTTTGTTTTAGTCTCTGGCACGATCCTCTACAGTTTAGTAATAACAGCTTTTAAACGTTTCCGTCACTGTTGGTCAGTTCTGCACATTGGTTTTGACATTGTCGTTCTCCGGTGTCGAGCAGAGGAGGATGGGTTCCCCGTCTGAGCCTTGGTTCCTCTCAAGGGTTCTTCCTATAATTAGGGAGATTTTTTTTCCTCTGTCGCTTTGGCTCAAAACTACATTTTATTATCCATATGCGTAAGTGTGTTAAAGTCAGTTTAAAGAAACGTTCAGTGTTCTGTGAGCTGATTGGTTGCTGTTGCAGTCTGAAAGCAGTTGGAGGGGAAATGCGATGATGCAGGCAACGCCTATGCTTCAGCGCCTGTGCTTCAGCGCCTGTGCTTCAGCGCCTGTGCTTTAGTGCCTGTGCTTCAGCACCTGTGCTTCAGCGCCTGTGCTTTAGAACCACTCCTCTGTTTATGTAGTAAAGCACCTGAGCTGAGATCTGAATCCAGCGTGAGCACTTTACTACATTCAGTACTGATCCAGGCTGAGTGATTAGGATCCAGGTGAAGATGAGCATTTATTCTAATCTATGAACAAAGCTTCCATATCACAGGAGCAGGTTCTTCACTTCAGTTCTGACCTTCATCGTGGGGAAAGATTGTGTATAGTCATAACTGGAGTTTGATTTATACATTTTTTGTATGTAGTACAAGATTTAACGTGTAGATTACAATCAAATTTAAAAAAGCTTCGTCTACTTGAAAATGGGATTAAAACGAGATTGGTTTCTGTTTGTAATGAGTCAGTTTTTTTATGCTTTTTTAAAAACCATTATAATTCAGTTTATCTGTTTACTGCTCTGTTAAGCTCCTGCTCATGTTTGTACCTTTCACACTGGTTTTCCTCAAACATTCAGCGATATATTCAGGAACCAAACTACTGACTGAATGAGGAGGCAATGTTTGCACAGCAGTGTTAGATTGGATCTAAATAATCAGACTTTTTTCAATCAGCTGCAACAAAGCAAGTGTGTGTGTGCTGCTGTTAGAAAGAAAACAGATTATTTAGTGATTTTCTCTTTCTGTTCTGTGCACAATTTCCCAACAATCTTCCAGGTGAAATGTCTCACTGCTTCATGTCTGAGAGCAGCGTGTCAGACACATGGTCATACGTTGATGGACTGAGTGATTTTCAGTTCTATTCAGCTCATTTTATTTCAGTAAATGTGTCGTCCTACACAACCTACACCTCGCAGACGTATGGGCCTCAGCCAATCACACGCTAGTGTTGAGCTCAGCGGTGGGAGAGGAAGCCATGTGAGTTACAACTCAGCACTGAAAATTCCATCAGACCAGGATTAAAATGGGCTCATTGAGCCGGGGATTATGCCAGGTGTAATTTGTGTAATTTAGTATCATATTAATAAAATCATTATTCTTGTTCATACTTGGGTCTAAAACTGGCAGCTTTGTTTCTTGAACACAGTTTAAAGAAGTAAAGGTTTTATTGAACTATATAAGCCATATATACTATATAAGAACTGTAATATTAGTAAAGAATTGCACTTTTATTTTTATTTATTTTATTTCTACATAATTCCATCAAGAAGATGAATGAGATGTGAAGATTTGAGCGATTTTGTTGTGGTTCATTGTAGAAGAAAGTTGTTTTTCCTTTCTGCTGCATTGCAGTTCCCTTCGCATGTCCTTATTGTATTTAAAATATGTTTATTTATTTTTTATAAAGTAAGATACGCTAACATCTATTTTTGTAATGTTCCAAACATGGCGTAATGTGTTTGGAATTTCTTGTGCAGTAGCATTTTAGAGAAATTAACCACTGTTAACAGCTCTGACGCTGTAAATATCTCTGTAGTGTTTTTCCCTTTTAAAGCGGCACATCTGAACTGCTGTTTGTCCTTATTCAAGTATATATATCTGCATCCTTTGCTTTTTCATGATGTGTCTGTACACATGTTGCATTCTGCTGTTAAGCATTAAAATGTGCAAATGCAACATCAACTACTTTCCAAGGAGATGTTTAGCAAAGAGAAATAACCCATTAAAACCCAAGACTAAAACTAGGGGAAACTAGTAATGAAACTAAACTAGCACTACAGAACTTTTAAGATGATAATTAATTTAATTTTGCTGTTTGTACAGGACTGCACAGGTGTCACTTAACTCGCCCCTCAGTTTGTTGCGTAATTATGCTTTATAACCGCTTTTATTATGGAAAACTGCAAAGTTGTAAGTGGGAACAAAAGCAACTAACTGTTTGAAGCTGAATTGATTGTCATCTTTACAACTAAAAAAACACTGGTCCATGTACATTGACATAAATGTCAAGAAACCAGGTTCATGTCCAAATATGAGCCTCATTCCAATACTGGACTGATACACACAGCAGAGTGGCTACACACCTGGAGTTCGGGTTACTTTTAGTGTGTGACGGCATCGACCTCATGATCTCACACACACTCTGTTTCAAATCTAAAACTAATATCAGAGCGGTGTAGAGCTGTGTAGAGCTGTGTAGAGCTGTGTAGAGCTGTGTCGTGCTGTGTCGAGCTGTGTCCTGCTGTGTAGTTCTGTGTCATGCTGTGTCGAGTTGTGTCCTGCTGTGTAGTTCCGTGTCATGCTGTGTCGAGTTGTGTCCTGCTGTGTAGAGCTGTGTAGAGATGTGTCCTGCTGTGTCCTGCTGTGTAGAGCTGTGTCGTGCTGTGTAGATCTGTGTCGAGCTGTGTAGATCTGTGTCGTGCTGTGTAGAGCTGTGTAGTTCTGTGTCGTGCTGTGTAGTTCTGTGTCGTGCCGTGTCGAGCTGTGTCGTGCCGTGTCGAGCCGTGTCGTGCTGTGTCGTGCTGTGTCGTGCTGTGTAGATCTGTGACAGACTTGTTTTCATCACCAGGAGAGGAAACAGCTGTTCAGACTAAATGTACTCGAGTCATAGTATTTTTATTATAAAAGAAAAGTTTCTGAAGAACTGAATAAACTAGTCAGTAGTTGCTTAAAAACAGCATGTAGAATAAGTATTGAACATGTTGCCAATTTTCTAAGTAAATATATTTATAAATGTGCTATCGACATGACATTGTTACCAGATGTCTGTAACAATCCATCCAATCCACACATGCAAAAAAAAATCTAATCATAATGTCCATACATTCTGTGTAATAAAATGGAGTGACACATTGAATAAGTGTTTAACACATGAAGAAATGAAGGAAAGTGCAGTACGGCTGGACAGTCATGACAGCAGCTGAAATCTATCAGTAATTAGTGAGTAATTCTGCCACTCGGGGCAAATTAATATCAGCGGTTTCAGTCCCAACTGAGGGCCTATAAACAGTGTCTCATTACAAAGGTGTCGCACAATAAATTTCTCATGATGAGTAAGACCAAAAAGCTCAAGACCTTCGCTGCCTCATTGTTGAAAATGTCCAAATGTGTTGACGGCATTAGTTACAGAAGAATATCTAAAATACTGAAGGTTGCAGTGAGCACTGTTGGGCCATAATCCAGAAGTGGAAAGAACATGATTTCACCATAAACAGGTCACAAGCAGGTTCTCCCTCTTTCAGACGGAGGAGTAAAAATGTTCAGGAGTGTTGTCAGGGAGAGAACCACTTGTGGAGAACTTCAGAAAAACCTGGAAGCAGCAGATACAACTGTTTCAAAGAAAACCTTCCATAGCTGAGGAAAAAGCGTGTTTAACGTGTGTAAAGTTTGCTGATCAGCAATTAGACTGAAATACTGGGAGAACATCGTCTGGTCAGATGAGATGCCATGACACACACATGTTTGGAGGTCAGAGGACATAATGGTGTGGGGCTGTTTTACAGACTGACATTCTTCATTTAACTAAAGGATGAAGAGAAAAAATCTCCTGCTTTCTACCAGGATGATGAAGATGAAACATTAGCAAGATAATGATCCCAAACACGCAGCCAATGCAATTTACCAAGAAGTAACACACATTTACTAAGTTAAGTTTTTTGTTGTAGCTCCCGGACAAATGTCAGATTAAAAAAAAAACGTACCAGACTGTTTCCCATTCTAGTTATGTTGCTCTTATTATTATTATTATTATTATTATTATTATTCTATATTATTATTGTCAATTCTGCTCCCACAGTTTTTAAGGTAGAACCACAGAGATTTCAGAGTCTATAGTGGAAAACTGCGATTCTGTTTTTCCAAGAAATTGTATTAAGAAGTGTAATGAATAAACCAATTCTGGCGCTACTGAAACATCTGAATAGAACCAAGTTTGGGGGAGGTGGAGCTGGGGGAGGTGGAGCTGGGGAGGTGGAGTTGGGTGGGGTGGGGGGTGGGGGGTGCTGGGGGAGGACGATTTACTGAGCCTCAGGCACCGCAGCCATTAAATCCTGCGCTGGTTAATGAGAGAACATCATCAAGCAGTGAAAACTCACCTCTTTCACTAGAGGACACGACTCGCACTTTTCAGAGTCACTTTCTGCTTTTATTTTAATTTACATTTTTAAGGAGCTTTTCTGTGTTGGGATCTCTGACTAAACCCATTATTGTTTAAACAGGAGCTGAAACGAGACGTAAGGAATGAAATGATAACTGAGGTGTTATTGAAGCAGTGGTTTTCACCAAAAAAAGTAAAATAATCACCTGCAGTATTTACACATTCCCTTTAGTTTTTAGCTGAATACTGAGGATGTAAACCGTGTTCTGTCATTTTAGAAATTAAACACTTAAAATTATAATGCTAATTACACAGTAATCTGGAGAAATAATACATCAATGGAAATGGTTAATTCTTAAAACATTTTTAAAAATGCACATGTAATATTTAACCAGCAAAACCGCAGTGTAATGTTGCTTTTTCAGTCACGTGATCAAGAAAAGGCCTGAGAAGCTGATGTTGTGTTTTACATGATTGACCACCAGTCGTTTAAAATTCCTGCAGCTGTCTGTCAGATGCTTGAGGGTTTACTTACATTTTCAGCTTTAAACCCTCAATGTTTCTCCCTGTTTTTACAGATGTTCTGTTCTACTCCAGCTCTCTCTGATGTGATGCAGAATCTGTAGTTGAATTAATGACTGTAAGCTGCGGTTTCTGAGTAAACCACTCAGACTAGAACATTAACAGCACTGTGCTCCACACACTGGTGTGAGGTTCCCCAACACATTATATTATCTTCAATAATTCTTAAACAAGGCCACACACTACATAACACACACTGATTTTTAAAACCGTTAATATGTGAGTCCTGGTTGTTTCTTTTTATTTTATTTAGATTCAGAATTCTTGCAACTAATGGGAATATTCCGTCATCATTGAACAGAATGGCTGAAAACCGTAGCGGCAGCCATGTTGAATCTGTATCTTTTATATTAAGGTGGAGATGAAATCGTGGTAAATTGGTGTTTGCTTTGCCTGTTTGCATGTGGCCATTTTTATTTGTGGGCTTGGTTGTGAGGCGTGTGCCAGACCTGTCTCCCAGGGGAACGCCCCCCCACCCCCACCCCCCCACGCTGCTGAGTGACGCTGAACTGTCTTACTCTCTGAGGACCTGACGCGTGCCCAGCTCCCCACCCCCCCCCCCCCCCACCCCCATCTGCTGAGGCGGTGATGAATGCTGCTGTCGGGGGCGGCGGCGCGTGGTCATCAGCTCCCTCTCCTCCCACAGGGCCGGTCTCTACTCTGATCAGCGCTGTTATTGGAGGTAATTGAATGGAGAGTGCTCCTCTGGGACACGCAGCCCTCAGGCAGAGCTGATGATGGTGCTAATGCCTGCTGCTGCACCCGGGTGGGGGTCAGGGGTGAGGTAACACACTTGTTTCCCCCATGACTAATTCCTGGTGGGCGGATTGTTTACATGCACTGGATCTTAATAATGTTTTTTTTTTTTTTTTGCTGAATTTATGACAAACAGTAACTATGCATCAGCGTTTGCTGTAAAGTTTGTGTTTTATTCCGTGTCCTTTCCGCTCGTCCACCTTCCGTTTGAAGATGCCCCACAGAGTCTCAGTAGGGTTTAGGTGTGGACATACGCTCGTCCAGTCCAGCAGCTTCACCCTCGGCCTCTTTGGCAAAGCAGTGGTCACTCTGCTGCCCAGGTTCTAAAGGCAGGAGATCCGATTCTGCTGCAGTATGTTACAGTACAGGTTGACGTTCATGGTTCCCTCCCGCCAGATCTCCTGCTGAAAAACCGTGGCACTGGTCTTTGTTCTCCTCACCTGCTGCCACCACACACACTCAACACCATCTGAACCAAAGACATTTTTCTTGGTCTCATCAGAGCACAGGACATGGTACAGTGATACATGTCTCATTCTGCTCGTCTTCATAAACTTTCTTATGCATCATCTTTAGAACAGACTCCTTCTGGGACGACAGCCATGCAGACTGACCAGCAAAAAAAAATCGGGACATCCCCAGTTGCTGTGTGTGTGTGGGTGTGTGTGTGTGTGTGTGTGTTTGTGTGTCACAGTGCCCTCCATGATGTTTGGAACAAAGACACACTTTTTTGTTTTACCCCTTTGCTCCTCAGCGTAAAATTTTAAATAAAATAATTCTATTTGATTAAAGTTCACATTCCAGGCTTTTACATCATTGACATGTTTTTGTTTCGAAGTGTAGAATTGACGACACTTTTTATACAGAGCTCCTCTCGTTTCAGGACACTACAATGTTTGGGACATTAGTGTAACAGGTGTTGGTGATTTACTCAGGAGTGTTTCGTTGCTTTGTCAGTGCAGGGATCAGATATCTAAGCTTTCTTCTACCATTTGGAGTCTGTAGTTGCTATTGATCAACATGAGGAAAACAGCTTCTCAGGCTGAAAAACAAGAAAAAAAACATTCGTTTTCATTTCAAACCTTAGAATTATGAAATCAACTTTTGAATATAATTTAAGAAGAAATAATGCACTGGTGATCTCTGGCTAAGGAGGATCTTCACTGCTGATGACGGAAGAATCCTCAACCTCCTTTCCACCACATCAGAAAGAGATGAACAGAAATACAGAGGCTACACTGCAAGATGCAATTACAGTTTTTTGTAATTAAAAGAGCCTGCAGAATTTATTATTTTTTAAATCTATAGAGGGGTGGTAAGAGGAAAGTAAATAGATAAAAGAAACTGTTCAAGATCCCAGGCAGACCAGCTGATCTGTTAAACATGGTGGTGGGAGTGTCACAGGTTCTGTCAGACTTATCTTAAATTAAAGTCTGGACTTTAACCACATCTGAACTGATTTAAATTTTACACCGAGAAGTAGATGGGGAAAATATGTCTTTGTCGCAAACATTAACGTGTGTGTGTGTGTGTGAGAAAAGAGATGATTAATATTGTTTTAGTGATACTTTTAGCGTAAAAAAATCTCTAGTAAATCAGCCTGATTGCAACAGCAAATCTTTGTGTGTTACTGAATAAAACAGGTTTGAAACATTTATCATTTAAAAATTAAATTGTTTTTATTTATTTTTTCAAATGATAACATTCTTAGGCAGATGTGGTGCATTTGGTACATTTGATTATTTCAGGTCAGGATCAGTGCTTTCACATCTGTAAACATTTCATTTTGAAATAAAGTGAGATAAGAAAACCCTAAGGGGGCGGGGTTTAGAATAAAGGGTCGTTACATCGGCAGATGTTCTTGCGATAGAAAGCGTCTGAATTCTGGGAGAGGAAGTGGACTGACTGCAAAACCATCTTCTTGGAGCTGTTCACCTGAAGGTCACACCTGTCCAACACTAATGGCCCCAGCGTTCACTGCCCCCTCCCCCAGATCAATCTGGGCTCTATTAAGCGGCGGCGGCTCTGAGTGTGATTACACTGACGCTGCTCGGACGCGGCCCCAGCGCAGTAATGGGCTTCCATCAATCCATCAGACACACGACCGCAGGGGCCGGCGTTATGAAGTGCTGTCAGAGGACGAGCTGTGCTTTCCTCTACCTCTCCTCCTCTTTCTCTCCCCTCTATCTGTCCTCCTCTTTCTCTCCCCTCTATCTGTCCTCCTCTTTCTCTCCTCCTTTACCTCTCCCCTCTATCTGTCCTCCTCTACCTCTCCCCTCTATCTGTCCTCCTCTTTCTCTCCTCCTCTACCTCTCCCCTCTATCTGTCCTCCTCTTTCTCTCCTCCTCTACCTCTCCCCTCTATCGGTCCTCCTCTTTCTCTCCTCCTCTACCTCTCCCCTCTATCTGTGGGGGGGGGGTTCGTCCCTATACATGATGAACTTGTCAATCTTAAATTAATCACGGTCTCTGTTGACACATGATTCAAATATTTTCAGTAACATTTTAGATAAAACAGTGTTTATCAAATTCAGTTTGTTCTTCTATTCCTCAGTCCGTTATTTTCCACTGATATTCGTACTGATGCAATATCTGATCTTCAGACATGATCAGACCCGAGCGCTGCTTTACTGTCAGCACATTGACTTTCAAGATTTTGGAGGCTGCTAATGTGTTACTTTTTACTACTGTTGGTTTACACACACACACACACACACAAACACACACACAGCAGATCTGCACTGAACTGGCTCAGCAAGAGACGGAGGAAATGCATCCAGCTCACTCTCCCTCCACCGTCCTCCCTCCATCAACAGATCGGAAATGACACCTCATTTCCATAAATACATTAGGAATTCATTGGATTTTCTTTCCCAGCTAATAATAGTGTCTGTGTGAAACCTTTTAAGGTTTTTAATGAATGAATTTTGACTGATTGCCTATTAATAAGGAGCAGGGCTGAGCTGCGGATGAGGATGTGTGTGCGCAGGACACGTGCCTGTGTGCGTCTGTGATGATTCGTGGTGTTGAGAGTAGATGGGGAGGGGTGGAGAGGGGGAGCAGGGGGAGCAGGGGGAGCGCTCGGCTGGGACATTAAGAGGAAGCAGTGGCTCCCCTGGGAAATCACTCTCCATGTCTGCATCTTAAATATCCCTGTGAAGTATCAATAAGTGGGTAATTGAATTTTGAACACAAACATGAGCGTCAGGTGTATGTGTTGCGAATCGGGGTGTGTGTGTGTGTGTGTGTCCTCCAGTGTTCCTCCCAGGTCTCTTGAGATTCAGGCAGTGAATATGGATGTTAAATCTATTAAATAAAGATTACGCCTCTAATAGCCTTGTGGCAGTTTCAGATGTGCAACAGGGTGCGATTAGCGATGAGTGTGTTTGACTCTGTAATGAAAGTGAATTGGCGCAGTGACGTCTACCTGCTCAATCCAGACACTTTCCTTCTCAGGATTAAAAATATTCATCTTTCTGTGGTGGGGTTCCTCATGCTGATCATTTACTCACCACTATACTCACCACTATACTCACCACACTTACTCTGATCTGTGCTGATGTAGAACCTGCTTCTGTTGCCTGTGCGTTATAGTGTCTCTATACACAATTTATTATACACACGTTAATATCACAATTCTCCAAATAACTGACCCATAAAACATATTTTTCATTTTTCCTGTGTATAGTTTTGTATCCTGTTCTGTTGTGGGAGAACTTGTGTTGGTTCTGATTGAAATGGTGATTTCTCATAGTTAAGGAGGTAATATTGGTTCTTGTATGTTTTTTCTATGGACGTCAAATGGGAAAGTTGCTGATGAACTAAGTATGGAATTAGTAATTAGTGACTTTTCTCATCAACTAAACAAATCTCTAACTCATGCTAATCAGTGCTGATCTCCGTGTCCGGCGCGTGTGTGTGTCCTGTGTGTGTGTGTGTGCAGTTGTATACGGGCACATGCTGAAGGGAAAGTGTAAACGAGCTCGCTGGACGTTCTTCATCCCTCTTTTAATCTAATCCGCTCGATGCAAATCATCCCCTCTGCTGCAGGATGAATGGAAATCTAATTAATAAGTGGAGAGAGAGGTTCTCCGGGCGGCGAGGTTCTCCGGGCGGCGAGGTCTCCGGGGGGAACGCTGAGCCAGACAGGCTCCGGTATTGTTCTGGACAGAAAATGAGCGAGAGATTGGAAGGGTACTGAAGAGTTAGGGAGGAGGATTGTTAGTTCCGCTGTGGGGGGTGGGGGGTGGTCCTCCCCTATTTGTAAACCCCTCCAGAAACCACTGGCCCATTTAACAAGCTGTTAGCAGGATTATCATTGACTCAAAATGGGGATTAAGATACACACTTACTTATGGAAAGTGCTGAAGTCCTTAATCTCAGTGATGCTCAGTTCTGGAAACGACTCTGTTACTGTTTTGTGATGAAGGGGTGAAGCAGTTGCAAAATGTTTTGCCTATATTCCAAAAATGATCAATTGCTTCAGTCTGTTTATTGATATGGAAGGTAATTTCACTGTGCATTGAGTAAATGACTGATTGATTGATTGATTTTTAGCATTTTATCAATAGGGCCCAACTAGTAGTTGCCTAATCACACTGGCTAATATTAATACCTCATTGGTTTATCAGTATTGTTGAAAATGGGAATTTTTTTTCCATATTTAGTGATTAATTTTGTACTGAAACCTGCCCTTCTGATGCGACAATAATTCATCATTCAACATAAACTGTAGAGCTGACGTCACTTATTACCTATTACATCAGTGTTTTCATTAATTTAACAACACATTTAACACTTTTTACATAAATACAAACCTGTGAAACCCATGAAAAACCATCCTTGAAACATTTAGCATGAAGAAAAGATGACGTATAATTCAGCATGTGTATAAAAAATATTTTAAAGAGAACTGGTGAAAAATAAATGCTAATGTATTTAAGAGATTTGCATCAAAAACTGACACATTCTGAAAATAAGTTTATAGCAATAAATTTGCTAAAATGATTATTGCATCTACACTACAGCTCGTGACAATCCGGAGTCATTCGCACCAACGAACAGTTACACAGAACAATGAAACTCATGTAAAACACATAAACTTTGTCATTTACAAAGTGAACTCTGTGCTCAGTTTAGGGATGAGCTCACAATGTCTCGCTGTTATGAATATTGTTTATTAATATTAATAGTAGTATTTAATATTCGCAGATGTCGAGAATACAGCTGCCACTGTTCTCTTTGGGACAGATTCAGCATGAACAGCGCTAGAAATCATTTTCAAATATTTCCAGATGTTCCAAATTGTTTTTCTACACAGCAATGTAGTAAAACAGAAAAACAGAAATTGAAGTCATTGTGTTTTTTCATATTGAAATATAGGTCATGTAAACCACTAAGCTTTTTTGATTTTTTAATAAATGTATTATTTATATAATTTGTTTTCTATAAGCAATATATTTTAACATAATTTGTCATAATTTTTTATTTGGCAGTGACACACTACCGGTGTCAGAGGCAGAATTACCATTTAAATCTGTTAAAAACGTGCTATAGTGTATATATAGTTATATAGTGTGTATATATAGTTAGTATAATTTTGTATAATATATGTATGTCAGTAGTATAAAATTAAAATTTTAAATGAAGCCTAGATTTTTAATGGACAGGTGCATTGCTATCAGCAGGATCGTTGCGTTTTGTGTCGGCTTTATTACAGTTAGCTAGTTAGCTTAGCTGGTTGAAACCTTTGAAACAGACTAAATTTGACCTGATTTTAATTTAAACACCTTTATTTCTAAAGCTTAAAATATAGGTACATATATATATATATATATATAAAAAAACATTTAAAAACCTAAATGTCTGATTTTTTTTTCTCCAGCAAATATCTTTGAATACTGATATAATTCTGATTTAATTGTGCATCCACAGTTATGACTCAGAGTAATGGGAAAATTACTAAAATGAGATGCTCAGATGACAAGTGATGTTTTAAATGTGCATGTCTCCCAATGCTCATATGATTTTGATCATGTGTCTATTTAAAATGCAAATGAGGATACATTTACCTTCCATGTAGTATAATAATTATGCTGCTTCTTACATTATGCACATTAAGAAAACTTATAGATTAAAGGATCTGTAGGCAAACGGTCATTTCAGCATTAAAGCCGTCGATGTGATATTTATTTCTCTCTGATTGTGCATCACACATATAATAGTTAAAAGTTCAGTTTAAACGTCGTCCCTCATCTGTGTCCTGGATTATTAGTAAATTCATTTTTAAGCTTCACTGCCTGGGGTGTAAATGTCATTGCCTTTGTGTCATATCATTTTGGGAGGTGGTTCACTGTTTATTATGCATTGACTTTACACAGTGATTGTCATTATTATTCAGTGTTTTAGATCAGACTGTATTAACTACATTATTCTCTGATATTTCACAACTGCCTTCACTTCAACACTTTCACTTAGAGAAACATTTTCCTCTTCAGCAGTAATTGCAGGTCAACGTAATTCATTTCAGTCGCGGCGTTTTTGATGGTTTCTGTGCAGAAAGCTGCCTGACCTGTCTCACTTCTCTGATTATTTTGTTTTGTGTTATTTGAAGAGACGGCACCAAGCAAAGTTAATCAGACTGAATCCAATTACCATCATGTTAAACCCAGTGATGGACGTCTCAAGGTGAAGCTACTGGTGCTAAGTCTCCGCATTATTATTCCATGCAGCAAAGCTCATCTCAATTACAATCCAGCGCACTGTGCTATTAGCCACAGTCTGACTCCTGCTCCCTCCTGCCTCCGGATAATCAGACTCCAATCTCACGCTCCTGCTAAACCACCTCCCAACTTTCTGAAGAGAAAATGAACTGGATCAAAATATAAAAGCTTTTAGTAATGTGATGCGTGTGCTTAATAAAATGATGTAAAGACTAATAGTACTAATTAAAATAATTGGAGACATTAACAGATCAAATAAAAAGATAAATACAAATAAAATGTAGAATATTAACTCACTAATATTCAAATATAATATAATATACACAACAAATGTTTTCTGTTTTTTTTTTTTCTAATTGTAATAAATGTTGTAATTGTGTCTATTTGCCTACGTCACTGTGCACCACCTTCTTTTTTCGACTGCCCTCGTCATGGGTCTCCACCACATCCTCCGTTTCTTCCTGCTCTCAGCATCTTCCTCATTCACACCAACCGCCAGCATGTCCCCTCTCACCACATCTTCCTCCTCCTCTTCTCCTCTTCTTCCTCCTCTTCTTCTTCCTTTTTCTTTTCTCCTCTTCTTCCTCCTCCTCTTCTCTTGGCTGGCAGCTCTGTCCTCAACATCCCGCTCTCAATATACTCGTCCTTTCTCCTCTGCACATGTTCAGACTCATGCAATCTCACTTTTCTGACTTTGTCTCCAAACCATCCAACCTGAGCTGCTCCCCTAATGTCCTCATCCCTCCCAACACCAACCTCTGCACCTCCATTTCTGCACCTCCAGCTCTGCACCTCCAGCTCTGCACCTCCAGCTCTGCACCTCCACCTCTGCACCTCCACCTCTGCACCTCCACCTCTGCACCTCCAGCTCTGCACCTCCAGCTCTGCACCTCCAGCTCTGCACCTCCAGCTGCTCTCACTACTGTCCCTTTCACTATTGCCAGTGCTCATCTGTATCACTCCTTTCACTGTCACAGTTCACTCCTCATGCATCACTCATGCATCACTCACATCTCAATCCAAACTCGGCTCCAGATTTATTTCTGATGCTGAACGAGGAGACTGCAAACTCTCAAACTTTCCAGAATTACATATTAGTTTGTATTATTTGCAGTGAACGGGCAGTGTGGTGCTGTAACATGCAGTGAAGCTCACTTCTCTCTCTTTTCTTTTTCTCTCCAGCCAGAGAAATGACGAGAGGGAAATTCCTCAACATCTTGGAAAGACCCAAAAAGTGAAGAGGAGCTGCTGCAGGTCGTGCGTCGTGCGTCTGTCTGAAAGGATGTAGTGGAGTCGCAGTAAAATCACCTGTAATATCGTTTGAATTCTTAACTAAAATAAGTTCAAATAATACACTTCTAAAATAATTCTCTGTACATATTTATATTTAAAGCATTTTCCCTTTGAAGTAACCACCTTAATGAAAAGTTCTTTTTTGTTAATATTTTTTCAGTATTTATTTACTCCAACTTTAACTTTAATCTCAGCATTATTTTCCATTCAACACTCATTCTTAAATAAAATCAAAGCTTTTTGAAGTCTTTAGTTTTCTTGTTCTGTTTTATTAAATGTTTAAATTAATTGTTTAATTAAGTTTTAATTAAGCTAATTGGTATTTTACTCAGCTTCTCTCCAGTGGCAGTAAGAGTGTGTCCCATTGGGCGTCCAGTGGAGAATCCTAAAAGTAGCTCACGTTAAACAAGGGCAGTTTACGCGGCACCGTCAAAACTTTTTAATTAGGGCAATAACTTCATGCCTGTGCCGCTCCATAGACCGGACTCATTAGCATCCCTCTTTCAGTCTGGGCACATAAGAGGCTTTGACATGAGTGCGCTTCCACACCAGAGCAAGAACATTTCTCCTTTTTAATAGGAATTGGAAGTTTTGAAGGCCCCACAACACAAAACATTGCATAAAAATAATATTGCTCATTGTCATCCTCGTTAACAAGAGTTGACATAATTACTAGGGCCATTTCTTCTCTAATTAGCACACTTCCCGGGACATCGGAGCGAGTGGTCCGGGGGAAAAGGGAATCAGACAGGCATGCTGAACGGGAAACAAAGAAATCTCTGGCGAGTGTAATTAGGTGAGACAATGGCCAGGACTGTTCTCGGCTGGAGATGTCGAATAAGCTTCGGCCACGGTTGGGGTGCGTTCGCTCCTGCTCCCTCCAGCTTGAGGAGGAGTGCCTCTCCCGCCCTAATAAGCCCCTAATTGTCTTCCCCATTCACACGGACCGTGGAGGCTTCTGCCACCAGCTTTCACTCCAAAATAGCTCAAATACTTTTTATAAAAGCAGCGTTGACACGTCTGTCTGCTCAAACTGCCTCCCTTCATTGTATATTGTATAGACTTGTCTCACTGTCTCACTGTCTCACATGACTCACTGTGAACTAATTATAAAACTTCACAGCTACAGGCAACAATTCCATGTCTGTTATTCATGAGCAATTTTATTTAAATGAAGATTGTTCCCTAAACCGCTCTCCATCCTGCAAATAAAGATCAGAATAGTTTCAGCAGGTTGAAAGAAATGTCGGTTATTTGGTATTTTTGACAAGTGTATTTGTTAGAAAATAATTGCCACATTTCTCCGATGCTAAAATTAAGAAACAAAATTTGGACACAAAAACTCTAGATTAATTAGCTACATCTGGTTTATGTGGAAAATTAATTGTATATTTAAAATGAATGAATTAATAAATGAATTAGATTTTTTGCCAGTGTTCTATTAAAGATACAGATTTAATTAAGGAGATGTTTTTTGGTTAATAAACACTAATCTTTAGTTTTCTTCTTCACTGCCTTTTCTTACTGCCTTCAACTTTAAGTATTAAATTAAGTTAGTAAGTATTAAATATTTAATATATCTGTATTATTAGCAGTATCTGGAATAAAGCTCTGGACACTGTGAGTGTATTCTATGGTCAGACCTGTTTGCACTTGTTGATTGCTGATGGTCACACTTGTTGGTTCTGATTATCTAACTGATGTCGCGCTGGCGGATGCAGTGAGCAGTGTGAATCGACCCGTCATTCAGCAGCCTGACACTGCGCCAAGCGGCTTGACATTCACATAATGGCCCCCGGCACCAGTGCCCGACTATCAACAGGGACTCGTCCAGACCTCCTCCTCAGGAAGGGGATCCTTCCCCGTGGAGGAGCTGTCTCCTGAAGAGGGGAAAACCAGAAATCCCGGCATAGCCCGAGCAACCTGCTGCCCTGACCTCGGCCGGCCTCGGTGCCCTGACAAACGTCAATCCGATGTGCCCTCAGGCCTTTAATTAGCTGTCAATTAGTGCAAATTAATCAACTCCTCGCCTAATTAAGCAATGCCGCCAGGCAGCTTCCAAACACGCCATTGTGGGAGAACCATGAGAAAACTGGAGCTAGCAAACTCACTCTGCTTTAGGGGGTCGCACACCCTCCGCAGAATGGAAGAGTGGGGGCTGCGGGGAGTTGGACTCTTTGCTGAGTATTCCTTTTTTTTTACACAGACTCAGCACAAGATATTTGCAGTTCTTGGGTTAGTTTCCCTCTCAGCTCTGCCGGACTGTAGCAAGGACCTCACACTTCCCAGCAAGTTACAGAAGAATAGTCATTTTTTCCATTTGATCATTTGAATTGTCTTCTCAAATAAAGATGGAGGTCTCCTTAAAGTTGTATCTGTTATTCTGCATCTCTGGTGTGTGATCAGAGTGTGAAAGCACTATATACAACATTAAACACAATTCATCACTTCTAATAGGCTGACATGGCAAATGCAGATAAATTGCTTAGTGGGGCCCAGTGATCTTTCATTTAGATTGCCAGACATGAGAAGATCAAGCTCTGGCAATCTGCGTGTCCTCACCACAGCCCATCTCAAGCTCATTACCTTCTAGTGACCTTCCTCTGCAGCGAAAGTTCCCCCCCTGCTCAGAAAGAAAAATAGCCGTCAAGGGTCTCCAAATAAGTCAGGCTGGATCGGTATGCATCGCTTTACCCGGTGATTGTTGCAGTCAACATCTGCATCCATGCTCTATGAAAAATGGCCATTTTGGTCTTTATAGTTCTGACGCTCTCTTTCTAGGTGTATCTGTAATTATCTCTGAAAAATCCACTTGATGTGTTTTAACCTCATTTCAAAACCAATTCTTCAAAAATTCCAATTAGAAATGGCAGCCGGCCTAAAGAAAATGCTCTTTGAGTTCTCACAAGGGAGGGGAGGCGGGGGGTAACAAACACATTTTGCAACAGCTGGTTTGCCTTTTAATCTGTAGGCCATCAGATCTTCCAGTCTTTGATAACCCCCACCCATCTACACGACTGACTGAACTAATCCTCCTCACAGCCTTATTACTCCGTCCTGCATGTCAATCAGGAGACAGACATTTTCTCATGGTGATGCTTTATTAAAAGCTGTGCCCCCCCCCCCCTCCCCCAACCAACAATAAACAACAACTAGAAAAAACAAAATTCCTGAAGAAATTTGGAGATGTGTCTGTGTACTGACGCTTAACCCTGGAGACGTGCTTACTTTTGCACAAGACCCATGGGGCGCAATTACTTTATCACAATACCACTGGGGCGTACTTATTTAGCACAAAACCCAAGGGACGCACTTACTTCATCACAAGACCCCTGGGGCGCACTTACTTTATCACAAAACCCAGGGGGTGCACTTACTTTAGCACAAAAACAAGTGGGCACACTTACTTTTGCACAAGACCAAGGAAGCGCACTTACTTTTGCACAAGACCTCTGGGGCGCACTTACTTTATCACAAAATGCCTGGGGAGCACTTACTTTATCACAAAACCCAGAGGGTGCACTTACTTTAGCACAAGACCCATGGGGCGCACTTACTTTATCACAATACCCCTGGGGCGTACTTATTCAACACAAAATCCAGGGGACGCACTTACTTCATCACGACCCCTGGGGTGCTCTTACTTTATCACAAAACCCAGGGGGCGAGCTTACTTTAGCACAAAACCAAGTGGGCACACTTAGTTTTGCACAAGACCAAGGAAGCGTGCTTACTTTAGCACAAGACCTCTGGGGTGCACATACTTTATCACAAAATGCCTGGGGAGCACTTACTTTATCACAAAACCCAGAGGGTGCACTTACTTTAGCACAAGACCCATGGGGCGCACTTACTTTATCACA
>JBBIGC010000001.1:41132357-41143676 GCA_037576955.1 Lepidarchus adonis
ATTTCATGTGTCTAGTAAATGTATCTTGATTTAAGATTTTTTAGATATTTGGACTGAAAACAGGACAAAACTGCTAAATTAGAAAATCATTTTTTGCAGTGTATTTCTGCCTCAGGCCATCAGATCTAAAGTTATCAACAGTGACATCACACAGGAGAAACAGGTGAACAAGGTCACAAAAAATGTCATGTGATAATGAAAGCAATAATTGATTCAATGTGTAAGACTTTTAACAGCTTCTGTATGACAGGGAGTTAATTGCCCTACAGTACTCAGTTGCTGAGGGTTATTGAATTCTCATGCCAACACAGCAGTCACACAATACGGTCCATACAATGCAATGCTCCGTAGCAGCCGCACATGAGCCTATTGTCACCATTCCCATTGCCAAACGTCGATTAGAGGGATATAAAGCCAGTCACTGATCTGTGTAGCAGAGATCCTGTGTTGTCTGATGTGATGGAAGCCCATCTGGTACCTTTGGGATGTTTTTTTGTTTTTTGTTAACCAGAACTGAGTTCTATTCGTATTTGTTATGCAAAACTAAACAAGTTAAGACAAGTTCATTTAATTTGCATAGTACTTTTTACAACTGACGTCACAAAGCAGCTTTTAACGAATCCAAGTCCGAGCCCCTAATAAGCAAACCAAAGGCAACAAAAGCAAGGAAAAAATGTAGAAAGAAACCGTGGGAGGAACCAATGCTCAGAAGGGGAACACATCCTCCTCTGGTCAACACAGGAGAGTTATAACAGACAGAGAATATAAATGAATAAATAAGAACTTTCTGACATTAAACCGGTCTGTGGTGCGGAAAAGGTTGGGGAGCGCTACCCTACAGGACTCTTCTCAATTCAGGAGGCCGAAATGAACTTGGACCAAAGAATTTCAAATAAATTTACCATTTTTAGTCGTAAATCTTTTACAGACACTGACTGGCTGAAGTCTGCAGTTTCTAAACTTCACCAGATGCCATGCTTCTCCATGATAATGCTCTGCCAGGCATGTAATGGAACTATGTTCTATCACTGCTTGTTTCATGAGGCTTTAGCCTTGTCCTTGATAATTGAAATGCATGTCTAATGAGATTTAGCTTTTCTACAACACTATGCTTTCAGCGCTGTTCAGAAGTTTCTGTAACATTAGGTTTAGATCATTGTCCTGCTGACTTGCCCTGTATTGTATTTTGTTTGATCTGTGCAGTTAAGATTCTTCTACACATTCGATTTGTCTTGCTGTTCTCTTTTTCCAGTCACACCATTAATACAATTCCACTGGTTGCCTTTAATGACATCTCTCCCAAATGAAAATGAAATATGAAGGGTCCTCGTGTTAAGTCGCTCTTGACATTACATTGTTGGCCTTTTTATTATACTGCATTTGTGACATAAAAACAAAGTTTGTGTGGGAACTAGTTGTCGAGCAGTGATATATGAGGAAGACGGTGTTGTGCCATTCACTCTTTTTCATTTGTGTTGCTTGTTTGGAAACTTCATTATGGCTCCCAAGCGTAAGGCCGACTCTACAGTAAAGGACAGAACTGTTTTACTTCATTACTGCTGTGTATGTGATCCATGTGTTTATTTTAGCCGCACTCTCGCCACTAACAAACTACAACTCCCAGAAAGCAACTCTCTTTTTCCGCCTCTTTTCTGCCATATTACCCATCTGTTTTCCTGCACCAGACACTACATAGGCCACAATGCGTTGCTCCCCATGAAACACGCCACATCCCACAACAAACGCCTACAAGAGAGACTGGCAGTAGCTATATGCTGCTACTCGTTAATGTTTTATAAATATACTAGCAGGGAACCCGGCATTGCTGGGAAAGGATAGAACCCAGAGAAGGGGAAATGTGGAACTGAGAATTCATGGTAACAGCAGGATTTGTAGGTAAAGGAACAAAGCAGGTGACGGAAGGTGAAACTGATGGGTGACGGTTACAGCTTCTTTATAGACGACGTAGGCAGTTTTTCCTGTGGGGGTGTATATGTGTGTGAGCACTTGCAGGGTTTGGTAATGAGAAAACGATGCAAAAGAGGCAACCGGACGCAACCGGAAGTAGAACTACGGCTTCGGGAGCATGAGATGCAGCTATGTACCAACTTTGGTCCCAATCTGTGCAGCCGTATGGAAACTATAGCTCTTTTATATATATAGATTACATCATTACATGCACGATTTCCGACTTACGTGAAATTCATGTTACGTTACGTTCGGAGGAACGGAACCCCAACATAACTCGAGTACCCCCTGTATATTAGAATATGCTGTCAATATATCCAACATATAAATAAAATGCATTGAAATATATTTAAAATATTTAACATTTCTCTCTGGGTGTGAATGATGAGTGAAGAGAGGATGGCTGATAAACTGTACAAAACCACAGATGAAATAAGTTATTTAATTATATACCTGTATAGTGAACTTGTGGACTTATAACATAGGTGTTTCTAATAAAGTGGACAGTAAGTATCTGTATTAAGGGTGCTCTATTGGTACAGTTCTTTAAAAATGAACCAAACTCAGTTCTGTGAACATGTGGGTCTTTTTTGCATTGACATGGTTAAAGTTTTTGAGAAAATATCTAATATGGTTCCATGAACAAAGCTGAAAACCTTAATGGAATTGAATTTGTAGCACATTACCTATAATTTGGCTTTACACAGGTAGGAGTTCTGGAGGAGCTGTGGTGTGACCAAGTGCTGTCAGATCTCATCAGTGCTAACGGGCACCAGGAAGAGAACAGAATCCCCTTTAAATGAACTGAAACGAAATGGCCCAAGCATGAAAACACCCTAATGGAGTAAAGGGTGGGTGTATATTAATATACAGAGGACTGTTGTTGCCTTCAGTCTTTTCTCTTATTATTCATAGTGGCAGCATTGAACCCCTGTTTGAGTGCGACCTAATTCTGGGTCAGGGTGTCTTGAGTGGCAGAGCATCTCCTTTGCTGTGATTCCTCCATCCACCTCATAAACAACCACTTTTTGCATGTGTATTGTTTGTTCTCACTGTGGAGTAAATGACTTATAAAATCGTGACTAAGAGTAACATTAATCATCCTCTTACCATTCTTACAAAGGTCTTACATAAAACCTGCTGAGTCACGCCTGGGGCTTTGAAGGTGTAGGTTTTAAATCCTCGGTCCAGTCCTCTGTTTTGTTTTGAGCGTTTGCCAGGTAATTTTGTTTTGAGCAGTGAATGTCCATTCTGTGTCTAATAGAACATTTTGCTGCTTTCATGGCCCTTTTTTCTTCTGGGCACTTTCTGTTTTCCTCATTGTCCTTTGTGGTCTGCTGACTGTGTGTCCAGTTGATACTATATTAGAGGGTTTTTTCTTCTGTTAGCATGTTAGCACCCTGGGCTAACCCAGAGATGCTACAAACTCATGTGTTAATTTTACTTGAACATCTTTCTTGCACCCTATGTGTCTTTTTTGACCATTCTTTAAGGTATTGGTTCATTCAAACATCATCTTTACTCAGTTTGTCTTTAGCACAGCCAAGACATGTTTGTGTTAATGTTGCTAACATGCTAACGCTAGCATTAGCATTAGAAGCGTATATCCAACTGTTAACACTGGCTACATACCTAATCCATTTGCACATACTCATAAGAGGACAACATTGTAGTACTGATTATAAAACAGTGTGTTGATAAAGTTGTTGTTACTGTGTTGAGTTGTACAATTTTGATCCCTTGTCCCATTAACAAAACTTTTTCATACCTCCAACCAACGTTGGTATGTCATGTTGGCAATGTAAGATTGCACAGAATTAAAGTCTGATATGTCCCTATAGATTTGGGAGTGCTCCAGAAAAGCACAGTCCATCATTCATTCCATCAAGAAATGGAACCTGAAACTCTATAACAAGGAATAAGCCATACAGCAACTTTACACAGAAGGAAACTATAGTTTCTGTTGATAGCTCAGTAGGTAGCAGAGGACTGTAGGTATTAATATGGACATCCTTAGCTAGTTCAAATCCAGCTTAAAGAACTGTGAGGGCAGTGGTGGTCTAGATCATCTCAAGTGGACCAAGCATTTAGAACCATGTGCTGTGGTCAAAAGAGTCCAAATTTTATTCTGTTTCTGTGCCAAAGATTTTTGACCAAAAAACAGCATCTGTGATGGTATCAGGGGTACATCAGTGCCCATGGCATAGCTGAGCGGCATTGCCTCTCAGGAATACAGTATATTAGAATTTTTAAGAGACATATGTTGCCATTAAGCAAACTCTCTTCCCGGGATGTCCGTGTTTTCTGCCTGCTTCCAGCCCAGATCTTTCTGCTATTGAAAATGTATAGCACATCATAAAGAGGAGAAATAGATCATGAGAAGTGATATAATAAGCAAAAAAATAGATATTCAGTTGCAAACAATAAAAATTAATATCCTCATCCTCAAAACAAAGTATTATTAGATGGAAAATGTGACTATAACTCAGTGGTAAACTATTTTTGTTGAGTTTGCTGCAGACATCAAATTATAAATATGTATTTATAATTACACATATATATGTATGTAGTGTGTGTGTATCTAAATATATGCAAATAAGAAAATCTTTTCTTTATTATTTAAATAAAGGTTCACATTAATATAGCACAGCATTTTTTATTGATGAAAATATCCCAACTTTTCTGAAAATGACGTTATTAATTATCCTCGGCAAAATCAGTAGAAAATGTGACTTATTTACTCTTTTAATTCTTAATGAGGAGCTGACTGAAGATATTTTCATGCATTGATGTTGGTATAAAACGAACAAATTAATTGTTACAAATATAATTCATTGCACTGAAGCAAAGCAGTAATGCATTCAGGATGAGAATCAGCTGCGACTAATGTGCAGTTGATCATACAAAGCAAGCAAGCAGCAAACAACAAACGGACAAAATGTGATACAATTATGCAGCTCTGACCAGGAACAGCATTATTATTAATATTATTATGCTATCAAATAACACAGAACAGCTTGTGCTGTAATGGCCTTTTAAAGTAAAAAAAAAATAACACTTTACATTGCCTTACACAGAAATAATCTACATTTACATAAAAATACTGTTGTGTAATTAATGTTTGTAATTTGCAGACGTCGTTTTTCACACAGGTTGTTGATGAGAACACAAACATCTGTCTGATTAGTGAGTCTCACAAAAACAAGAACATCTGAAGTATGGTTGATATGCAGCGGCTATGCTGCACAACATAGCAACCGTCTACATCATTAATACTTCATAGATACAGTATCTATGTTCATTTCTTTAGGTCGGATGGTTTGGGGGCAGGGAACAGGCACTTTGATGAAGCTGAAAAAGGCTTAAAATATGAATATTCATATTCATCAGACGAATGGCATGGCGCACAATACTCGAACAGTACTCAGACATCTTTGCAGCTCGCTGAGCTGAATAGCTTGTTGCTAGTATGGCATTAGCTTAACTTATAATTTCCAAAAACTTCCTAAAGTAGACATCACCAAATTTTTTAACTCATCTGTAAACAATACGTTTCATTATGTAGCTGTTTGATCTATAATTTCAACTGAGCGCAAGACCAGAGTGTGAACTGAGCACATTTTCACTGGTTACACAGAGACACATGCATGTAAATAAAAGAAAATAAACATATTGAATACAAAATGTCAGTGTTTTTTGTTTGGTTGTGGTCATCTGACACCAAGTGATGATTCCTTGACCAAACCACAGTCTAGCTCCACCTGTTATTCTAAAACAGCCCAGCAAGAAAGGTTCTCAGTTATAATATGGTTCCTTTGGACGTGGTAATACTTCACCATGGATTTGTAACCACACTGCACTGCCCAAAGGAAAAACTCCAGAAATCTCTACTCTGTCATGGCGCTAGTCCACCTTTAGAGGGCAGCGGTGAGTAATGTTTGTTTATTTGAGCTTACGCTATGTCTGTGGCCAGTTGGGAGATTACACTTTAGTTTTGTAGTTTTTAAATTATCCCAACTGTTTATGAAAAATAATGATTAATTAAAGTTTTTTGACTATGACAAGCCAAATAACTTTTTTTTCTAACGTCTTGCCAGGTTTTAAACTTCACCAATATGGACTGTTTTGAGCACTCCAACAGAGAACGCTAGTTATGTAGCTTTGTTCACTTTTTATATATCCCTCTTTTAACATTTCATATGTAGGTGTCATTTTTATTTTTATTTTGTCCAGACTGACTCAAAAACTCTGTTAGTTTGTCTGGATGCAACGTGATGTTTTACCCGAAGTGTTACCACTGCTGCATCACATCATGCTTTCACATTCACGAGAACGTTGTGCTGGAGCTCACGTCGGCTCTAAATGGGAAAAATCCTCATTTACAACCAGTTAGCCTCCTGGGAGCAGTCAGATTCCATCTTGAAGCATCTTTCCTACAACCATGGGAATATCAGCGAGGGTTGTGCTGGTGTGCTGGCGGGGCAGGCGGCTAGAGGTGGTGGAGCTGCCCTGCGCCTGATGGTGCCTCCTTCTCCGGAACATGTGGCGGCACATGTAGGCCAGGAATTTATCATGCAGGGAGGCGTAGATGAAAGGGTTGAAGCATGCGGAGCTCATGGCCAACAAGTGGCATGAAACCTGGATCACGTTGATGTGGTTCTTGCTCAGTATAATGAAGTCTGTGTCCAGATCACGGATGAGGTTGACCACTTGCAGAGGAAGCCAAGAGAAAGCGAAGCACAACACGGACACCAGCAGCAGGCGGAAAGTCTTGCGTCTTTTGCAGCCCCATTTCTCCTGGTTGCAGGGGATGGCGGCCACCAAGCCGGGCGCAGCTCTGCGGCGGAGATGGCGGGAAATGGCACAGTAGGATATGGACACAGCTGCAAGAGGGACGAAGTAGGACAGTAGCAGGAAGAAGCAGGAGTAGATCAATCGCCCGAGCTCTTGGCCTTGCCAGAACTCTTCGCAGACTGCCATGTGATGCCCTGTGGCACTCAGATCCAGGTAGACGGTGTGGAAGGCAGCAGGGGAGGACATCGCTAAGGCACAGAGCCAGATGCTAAGCACCAAGCCGGCACAGAAATGGCGTCCGCCACGACGGCGAATAGGATAGGCCACCACAACATAACGATCAACGGCGATGGCGGTTAGTGACAAGACTGCCGCGAAGACAGTTGCGGTCTGCATGAGCGTTACAAAGCGACACATGAAGTGACCAAAAACCCACCCGCGCTCATCGAAGGCGTAAAACGCGGTCAGGGGCACACAGAAGAGGCACATCACCAAATCGGCGAGGGCCAGGTTCCCGATCAGGAAGTTGGTCGTGCTGTGCAGCTTCCTGTTTACTCCGATGAGGAAGAGTAGGAAGAGGTTTCCGGAACACGCCACTAGCACTAGAATGGCGTAGAGGGGAACGAAGAGTGGCTTGAGTTCCATCAGAAGGTCCAGTCCGCTGAAGGAGGAGGAGGAAGAGGAGGGAGATGGAGGAGGTATACCCAAAGTTGTGTTCCTCCAGGTTCCATTGAGGACATAGTCCATGTTTGTCGCCTGTTGAAAATAAAAGTGGAGAATTGTGATCTCGTGTATATAATTGAGCCTAATTGTTGGATTATTGAAGGACCAATCAAATGTTACTGCCACTTATGATCTTCAAAAGCAGATTTTTTATGCTACTTCAACTTCAAAACGGATTATATGAATATACGGATTACACTTCAGGATGAAAATGACGAGAAAATCCCCAGAACTGAATGTTTCACAGCTTTTATCTAATTGATTTTACCGGTGCGGCATGAACATCTTGAAATAATTGTGCACATGGAGTGTGTATTATTGCTTCAGACTTCACAGAGTCGGAGAATAAAAGCGATTGATGCTTATCTCCCTCACTTCAGCGAGCTCCTGTGCGTGAGAAACCTTTTTGTAGTAAAATTCTATAAACAGTCAATGGAGACTTGCTTTAAATCTCTTTCTGAAAAGACTAAAGCCGTTTTTTCTTCACTCGACATATGGGAATCTGCAAAATGCAAGTTACACTCTCCTGCTCAATGAGGAAAATAAAGGAAACTGGGTCTAGACGAGGTAGATCACAGTGTTTTCTTAAATCACCTGGAGACACTAATCTGTCTTTCTCTCTCTCCAGCTTTCTAGAGTGTAGTTTCCTTTCAAATCTTTGCTGCCAGAACCAAAGAGGACGAACCCATCTTCCCGCCACTCTCGGCTCGATCTGTCACTGAAGTGGTTCAAGAGGTTGATTGGCAATTCAACATTTCTTTGTTCCATAATAGCTGCAGATTTAAGCAGAATAGTCTTGTTCTTCAGACACAGACTGAGATAAGGAGCTGAGAATAGTTTTATCTGAAAGGAAATGCTTAGCAATTGAGAAAAAACATCGTAATAAATCATCCTTATTAATAAATAAGGAGATAACTAACATTTCTGGGTCAGTTTACCATGCAGATGTATAATTAAGATGTTATTTCTCAGTCTAGTGCTGAATAAGGATAAGGGCCTATAAAGAAAGATTGAAAAATGCTGCTGCGTAAGAGCATTAATAATAATCTACATAAATATAGAGAGAATAATAAAATATGTGAGGAGACTTATGGTTAAAATGAGGCGCTGAAGATTGTTTATCCAAATAATGATATTCAAATATTCATTTTATAACCTTTTCAATGCCATAATGAACTTTTCAGTGGATTCAACAAATATTCCCCGCTACAGAAACAAGGTAATGCATTGATTTTATAATGAATCACTTAATAAATAATGATTTTGCCCCATTTTACCTTAATTTAACCACCATTTTTTAATATTAGAATTATCTGAGTTATTATATAAAATTATTTCCATTTTATATGCATATCATAGAAAATAATATTTACCTTTTGTGTGGAGGTTATTCACATCTTCAGGGTCCAGCTGGTGATTTAAACAGGGAACCGCTCCCTCGCGAGACGGGAAGGTGGAATGGTCCATTCACAATGAAGCGACTCCTCACATCAGTCCACACCACTGAGAGGAGGGACTCCACATGGAGCGCTGCCTTCTTTACTCCCTACGTCAGTGTGCAGGGAGGCAAGGGAGGACCAGCCTCTGGGATCTTTACACACGTTGTGAGGAGAAGTTTTATTTATAATAGCCACAGGTAGGCAAACTGTGGAGGTATAGCAGTAGGCTGGCAGATCGTGACGTTTAATTTACCCCCAATGCCAACTTTCATTAACATACTTATACTTAATAAACATTACTAATGTGAGAAGATCAACAGATTGTTTGGTTGTGAATAAGCTTGTACTTGCTTTACAGAATAAATCCATTAAAGAAAGAGAACCAGACGTAGAGCCTAATAATAAGCCACTAGACAAAAACAGCACCTCATACATATTCTACAATGCTGACATCTGCTGGCTGAACATTGTACTGCAACAAATGTCAGACAAGAATGCAATTAGAGCCGCTTTATTTCCTTTTCCTATCTCCTCCTGGAATACAAATGAAACAAGCATGAATCAGAGGAACGATTACAACACTGTTCACAACATTATGACCATCTGTAATTATTACTAGTGCATGATTTTGCCATTGGATTCTACATTTTTGCACGAAAGCTGGATTTTACTTGATGCTGTTTTGTTGAACACTTTAGTTTTTTCTTCTGTATTTAAATGGTTAACTGAAAACTGAAAACTAAAAATATCACAACAAGAACAAATCCTGGGCAGAATCTTCATGAAAACGGGTGCAGTGTAAATGGAAGCGCAGTTGGTCCGTGAGGACGAACATTCTTTAACCGTGTTCGAGCCCAAACCCCGTCCCACAGGCGATTCTCCTGCTCAAACACACCTGGTTCATCTTATCAATTGATTGCCAGGGTTATTAATGGTCTTAGATGAGGGTAACTATCAAACTGAGTTCTCCAGTACTGATTTTGGGGAGATGGAGATCTTAAAGAGCTGTTTATAGAAGGTATTATGGGACATGGAAAAAAGCTGTGAAGTGTTGTAGGTCACATGGACCAAGAATGAAATAAAAATGACATGAAATCACCTCCCAGACCAGTAACGAACCTCCTTCATTTGAATACTCACTCATCAGTAATTAAAACATGTATAACAATGACAAAAATGAACATTTTTAAATCATAAGAAAAAAAAAGGGTCCAATGAAGTGAAATAACTTTGGTTAAAACACTTCACCAGCATTTGAGAACCAAGCTCAACGCACTTTAAACTTGCAAGAAGGTTCATAACTTTCCTTTGAAAAGACCTTCATGGAGACCGTCAGAGACCACCCTCCCTCTCAGATTCAGTCTGCTGGTCCTTACAGTCTGATGGAGGTGAAAGAGGGATTTATTTCTCTGGGGTTGCGCTCTCCTCCTCCTCAGGCTCTTCTGCTGTGGGAGCTGTGCTGGAGAAGTGTTGAGTAGCAGCTCTCTCTCTGCTGTGTGATGGTAAAAGGAGGAACTCCAGCTCTTCTGCACTGATGGCTACACGCTCAGGGGAGAACCAGCGCTTCAGCTGCTCCAAAGCACTGCAGGTACGAGAAAGATGGAATCAACATTCACGTCTGATAAACAATTAGAATCAAAATTCTAATTTAGATTTGTTATAGTAAAATGGCAGAATGTAAATTGTTTACCGTAATTTCTGGACTATAAGCCGCTACTTTTGCACAAGCTTTGAACCCTGCGCTTTATAATCCGGGGGATTTTCTGTGGAGTTTTCATGATTTTTGTGATATCGTACGAGGATTTGTTTTGGTTTGTTCCGCTGTTGTACGGCACTACTTTGTTTGGCGGATCAGACACACAGTCACGGAGGAAAGAGTGGTATGTTGGTCACATGGTAAAGTAGTGCCGTACGAATTATCGCGAAAAAGATACAAGATCAGCAAGAGCGAGACGGGTATTAGATTCAAGATTCAAGAGGGTTTTATTGTCAGTACAGCCGTATACACAGTACACAGTGTATTGAAATTGCGTTTCACACAGCCCCCCATACATACATTTTCAAACGATAAAATATAAAGATATAAAGAAAGGGTCTATAGATATATATATATATATATATTCACTGTCACGAATACGATACATTAACAGTTAATATGAAACAACCACCGACACGATACGATTTGATTCTCCCACCGCCCACGATGCAGTGTAATACAACACAGGATGGAGGAGACTGTGCTGAGCTGTGCTAAATACTCGTTCAGCAGAAACACTCGTTGCTGATATACATAACGCTTTGGTTATTGCTGTAGAACTGGCAGAATTATTCGCCAGTGGGGCTTGAAAAAAAACAATCTGCTTACCAGCTGTTCTGTTAGCAGCGTGGCTAACGC
>JBBIGC010000001.1:41241650-41253896 GCA_037576955.1 Lepidarchus adonis
TAACCCCCAACCGCTCACCATGTACCTAACCCCCAACCGCTCACCATGTACCTAACCCCCAACCGCTCACCATGTACGTCGCTCTGGATAAGAGCGTCTGCCAAATGCTGTAAAAAATGTAAAATGCAGCAAATAATAATCTGAATAAGTCAAGAAATATTGATATTCAAATGGGAAGCTTTTAGGGCACTTTAGTCATTTTAAAGCCCATTCATTTTTTTTTTCAAACAATGTAACAGCAGCTGTGTTAAAAATATTTAACCAAATATGTTTTTCGACAATATTGATTTGAAAACGCCCCAGTAATGAATAACTGTGGCATTATAAAATGTTGCATTTTTCTTTTGCGCTCACATCGGAGCGACCAATGAAACGGCATACGTACTATCTACGCCGAATCACAGTGGCGACGAATGGTACATAAAAAAATCGCTATCTGTGAAAAACGTCATCTTCTCCGAGCTGTACTGTAAGGTGGTCGAGCAAGTGTCACTTTGGACATTCTCCTGAATAACAATCCTTCCCCTAAGATGATCATAACACTCAGATGCCACAGAGGAACCAAGGCCGAGTCGTACGTAATGTTCATGGCAGTTTGAAGCACTCGAAAATGTAAAAACGTCTAATTGCATCCCCAGGCCACCTACCACTCCTCTTAAATTTACAGCCCCTCTCTCTGGTGGAGCACAGCACAAGGGAAGGAAAGGGTTTGCTGCAGGCTGTGTGCTTTTGGAGCGTTCTGCCAAACCCTATTCTCACTCAATCAGCATAATTAGCAGATTCTGCCAAGGGCCGAGGCAGCCCGACAGGTCAGCCAAACACTCTCCACCTGGCCTGGGCCGCCGCTGCGTGCCTCATGTTTGGAGAAACCATTTCAGCCCCCCAAATGTTATTCTCATCGAGGAGAGGAGCTGACATTGTCTGTATGGCATTTTCCAAAAAAACAAAAAAAACATGCGGTAGACTGCTCACCACGAGTTGAGGAATGTATGATTTTCAACCCACGACCAGCTGGCTCCTGTAAGCACCACTGATATCAAATTAACACCAGCCCATATTTAAAGTCCCTCATGGTGAAGCACACCTTTTATTTTTTTTAAAAGATCAATATTTTAAAATAATAGTACAAAAATGATCTTTTAACGTTTCCATACATTTTTGGAAAGCTGTAAAATATGTTTTACCAAAACAAATGGAGATGATGGAGATTCCCAAATGATACAATATACAATACAATATACAACAATATATATTTTGTAATAGATGTAATATTCATTATAATTCATATTTCAAAAGCCTAAACTTTTATATATTATATATTACTTTTATTATACTATTATATAATAGTAATTTATTATACTATAAATATATATATATATATATATATATATATATATAAACTTAAAAAAATATAGAAATATAATTAAATATTATTATTTCTGTTTATATCTATATATGTTTTATTATATGTGTAATTGTTTTCTTTATACTTGTAGAGAACTCTTCGGGCGAGTCCCATCACCGCTACATCTTTGACCTCTCTGGCCTCTCCAGGACAGAGGAGTTGATGGAGGCGGAGCTGAGGGTGCTGCGGAAACCACCACCTGATGTTGGGAGGTTACTGTCCCAGGGAGGAAGCCTGTACCGCCTCCTCCTCTACAGCTGCCCCTGTCCTGGCTCCTCGGGCAGGTCTGTACTACTGTCCTACAGAACCATTGACATTCTGGACACCACTTCTGCCACATGGGATGTTTTTGACGTCCTGGCTAGCGTGAAGGCCAGTCGCAAACTGCACAGGACCGCTCGTCGTAGCAACTTGGTGTGTTTTAACTTGGTTGTTGTTTGTGACTCAACAAATGAAGCAACATACCCTCCATTGCTGGGCCTGGGTGGGGAAGCTCAGAGGAGCCAAGAGAGAGCCTTGCTGGTGGCCTTCTCCCGTACCCGTAGGAAAGAGAATCTATTCAGGGAGATCCGGGAGAAGATGAAGGCTGTACAGAATGGAAACTTGCCCGGCCCCACACTGGAGGGTAGCGGGCGTCCCAGGAGGCGACGAAAGAGGAGGACGGCTCTAACGGGACGATCCAGCGGAACAGGGGGTGGTGGGGGTGGGACAAAAGGAGGAGGTGGCGGAGGAGGCAGCAGGAGGAGAACCCGCTGTAGCCGGAAGCCACTACATGTAAACTTTAAGGAGCTGGGCTGGGACGACTGGATCATAGCGCCACTGGACTATGAGGCATACCACTGCGAGGGCGCCTGCGACTTCCCACTGCGCTCACACCTCGAACCCACGAACCATGCCATCATCCAGACCCTCATGAACTCCATGGACCCAGAGTCAACACCTCCCAGCTGTTGCGTGCCCTCCAAGCTGAGTCCCATCAGCATCCTCTACATTGACTCGGGCAACAACGTGGTTTACAAACAGTACGAGGACATGGTGGTGGAGCAGTGTGGCTGCAGGTAGCAGCATGAGAATGGGGCTGGACCATGGGCCCCGCAAGACTCTGAACCCAAAGCTGCCTTTGTGGAGGCCTAACACAAGCCCTGCCAGGCTCACAGAGAGGAGTCAACAGCACTGTTCGACCTGGATTCATTTTATTTGCAGTGCGGCGGTCGGTTTCTGTGTAACTTCAGTAAACACAGATAGAATGGATTGCAACATCATAGCTCAAGATATGTGTTACTCGTCAAGCGTGACACTACCTCTTACAATAACAACGATAGCATGGTACGCTAGGTCTGTTAGCATGTTTTGCTATTGCATTATCGTGAGGTTGCTTCAAAAAGGAATACTCTTTCTGAGGGAGCTCTGACTTCAGCAAATTCCAGAAGGTAATTCACATCAGAACTTTTACAGACGTTTGAGGACTCATGGACCTTGTTTGCAATCGCTTAAATTATAGTGCCTTCCCAGGGGAAACTAATCTGGCTCAAACAGGGCTTATCTGGCACCAAGGCCAGTTTTCCTTTACCAAATGTGGCATAAAACAGATTTTTTTCTGAGCAGTGTGAACAGGCAATGTAGTATTAGAACAAACACATATTTAATAAGTGGCCTTGTAGTGATAAGTGGGTCAAACTGTATTTTCTAACATGGTGACCCAAACCCACAGGAGAGCGGTCAACTTACTACGCCCGTGGACGTAGATGGGGTGGGTCAAAACTAACCAATAAACCAATTACAGAAACATTGCAGGTCACTGATTAAGGTATATTGTTGCCGGTTTGGCTCTTACAAATAATCAGGAGGGTGCAGCATAAAAAATTTATAACATTTACTATGGCCTTACTACTGAGAATGGTCAAACTAAACAATAAGTAATGTGAATGTAGTGCAAAGGCTCAAACTATTTACTATGGATGTGTGCGCTTGTGGACTGTAGCAGGACATGATGAAGAGCATTTAAACAGCATGATGACTCATTGGTAAAATCTTCACAAATACCACAATATTGGAATCAATCTTGATCAGAAAAGTCATATTAAAAAAAAAACAACACTGTATCCTAAAAAAAGTAAAAAATAGTCAAACCAGTCAGTGGTTCCATTTGACTTTGACATATAAACGTGTGTTACGGATGAGAGAAAATAAGAAGAGTGTAGTATCCGATCTGAAGAATATAAGTGTGAGACGGAGAGAGGGAGAGAAAAATAGCCAGAAGCCTTAATCAGAGACGGGACTGCTCGACTGAAAGTTGGCAGTTTTGATTGGTTCCTGAAGTTCTTCTTACACAATGTGCTTTTCCATTTGTTTCTATAATCAAGAGGCTTATTTGATGATTTATTGAGTATGGCAGTTTCTGAGTTTTATATTATGATAACCCACACACGTCTGATGCTCCCTAGAGATGACATCTCGCTTCTTTTCTTCTCTCGTTTGGCCCATGAGAGGAAACTCACAAACCGTACATTGTTATGAACTCATAGTCATCTTCCATTTCATTCATAAGGCCGCGCGCGTTGTACTGGTGCGTTGTAAGCTCGTGAAAGTGGGACACTAGGCTCATTACAGCTGGTGATGCCATATTTGGCGTCTGGGGGACGAAAGAATGGCTCACAACCTCCAAATGTGTAAGAGATAGATGACTTCACTGCACTCCGTGACCTCAGGCTTTACTCTGTGAAAGGGGCCAGAGCGTCAAAATCAGAACGATTCTTGGCATTCTGATCGTCTCTGTATGACAGGACTGTTTTCCTGCCCCTTTTATCCTTGGAACACTCCCTCTTTCCCTCTCAAACTACACCTCTAATTAATTAAACATTCCCTCAAGCATATTCCGCACAATATACACCTGCAACTAAGAAGCATCCTGTTAATTATGAAACAAACACACAAATACATAATAAATGGTAATTATTATGCCTTATATAGTCTTGGATATGATCAACATGGAGTAGTTCACATTTACACTCCTTTCCCTTTTATCCCAAATGTAGCTGATGAGTGAAGTGTGTTTAGTTGGAGGTTTTCACTACACCTGAGGCTTATGTAGCGAACAGGAACCTTAAAAACACAAACCTGCATCACGCTGAGTTCGTAAAGAGCCCATATCTTGGAAAAACACGCTATTGGAATATAGAAACGTTTCTCCCCCGTTGTCTATAGGGTATAACGTATATCTCCCAATAGTAGACCCTGCATTTATTAATTTATCAGACGGGGTTTAAAAGTGACCAGCTGCTGTTGGAGACGAGCAACCTCGCGGACGGAATGGTGATGAGTATTTCCGGGTTTAATGAAATGATCAGTTCAGCAGTGCGGCATTATTAAAGCAAGTTCAGCTTTTATTGTCATTTCAACCGAATACAGTCCAGAAACAACGTTCTTCCAGGACCACGGTGCTACATACATGCAAACACAACATAAATTAACAACACAACGCACATTAAGAGCACTTTAAGTTAATCTAAACAATCTATTTCTATATATAACAGAGACAACAATAGACAACAGACAACAAAGGGCACATGCAAATGTGCAAAGAGCTACAATACAACGTAACACAACGTAACACGTTACAGTAGTTTTGTTTTGTTTTCTTCCTTTAGTGATGGAGTAAGAATTGAGGTAGTAGGAGGAGAAACAGTGACACTCTGAAGTTGTGAGAGCAGTATACGGTATTACTGTAAGCATGAAAAATCTTCGCTAAGTTTGAACGCTAAATCAAATGACCGTTCCCATCACTCAAACTACATCTCTCTGTGGGTTATGATTGACATGAAGAGAAAAGGGCAAAAGAAATTTCAATTAGACTTTCCGCCTTCCTCGATAGCATCCGACGACAAAACATTTTTGATACGAAACGGTACTTCCACTATGATTCACTGCAGGAGGGCGGAGCCCAGGTGGTGCAAAAGAGGATTAGCTACGGAAAGTGCGGTGTCTGGCGTCAGTAAGAGACGGGCCATTATTAGAAGATATACGGTATATATGGCTCATTTTAAACTCACCGCTTTCATGTCACAAAAACCAACGCCCTTGTCTATTTAGCCCCTCCCACTTACATTAATTATATGCAGTGTTTGTGGCTGAAATAACTGAATGAGGCGAAATACAGGGCCAATTTGAATAGAGCTCATTTACATACATCACAGATTTAAAGGCACAGTAACACAAATATTAATCACAAAATAATAAAAACACAAAATAATTAGTCTTAAAGGCACAGTAACATAGTTACAAAAAAATAATAACACAAAATAATTAAATAGTCTTAAAGGCAGTAAGACAGGTTAAGAAGAAAAATGGAAATATTAGTCTGTTATTGGTACATAAATACAAAAATATTTAAAATGTAGAATATTGGGCCCAATCTCTGATTCTCATGGTTCTTAATTATGTATACCATTATTTATGCAAGGGCACCCAGCTCCAGGCCTGGCGGGCCAGTGACCAGTACAGTTGGGTGATTTTTCTGCTCAAATACACCTGGTTCAACTCACCTGTTAGCTGAGTGGGTGTGTTTGGGGAAGGTTACTACAAAACTCTGACCTACACAGGAAACAAGGCTGTAATTATTCTTATATTGTGCAAGATGCTTTGAGAGATAACAGACTATTTGACATAACAAATATGTGATAATGTAGCCCTGCAGTATGAATAATATGGGTTAAAGTGTGTAAACTTCTAATACTTCACAGCTACAATATTCTCATAACTCCAGCATCAAATTAAAAAAGCAAACTTCAAATAGCAAACATGTCTTAGTTAATCAGACACATTTGGGCTGAGGGAACATTGTGTAAATCTGATGCATGCATTGCATGCTGGGAAACGGTTAAGTAATTGATAAAAGGTGACCAGTAGATCTCATGTAAGTATGTGGTGGCCCTGCATCTTCTCTGTTTAGATGTTCATGCAATCTGTGTATCAAAAGCAAGAATATTTACTGTTTATTCAACATCTTTGGCTCATGAGGAAACACAAAGCAGAACTGTAATCAGTACCAGAAATGTCCCAACGTGAATTAAAACAAAATGGTTCATTGTAAGTTGGGATTCACATTCCAGTGGGAAAATTACACGATGTCCATGAGCTCAGCCTTGCACAATGTTTTTTTTTGTCTGAAAATTCTGATTCTTTTGGTATTAGCTTTGTTAATATTATTTTTTTAAATAATATTATTATTATTAGTCAGGTAAGAGCCGGATAATGTAGTGGCCTTGGCAAGAAAAGGCAAATTTATTTAAATTTATTTAAATAATACACGAGGGTCATTCCGTTTGCTTTATAAAGACAAACACATAAAAATAGAACCTCTGTTTAACTGAAGGCAGTAAAAAAAATTAGTTGTTTTTGGGTAATATCATGAGTGTGGGTGAACAGAACATATCCTGAATGTATTTGACGTGGCATAGTTTCCCAAACATGATGATTCTGTCCCAACAGCATTTTAACCAGAGAAAATCTGCCAGGATTACAAAGGCATCAGACATCAGCCTCTTTTTAAGATCAGACCGGCGGTTTGAACCTTGTCCCATCTGATATCTAGAAAGATAAGATATGTGCAGGATAAGAAAAGACTCATCATTTTTCTACACCATTACACTTACTATGTAATGGCCTCTCAGGTTTAGTCCTGCACTGGCCGTACACCTTGCTTTCTTTTGCAGTTGTGTACTAATACTTTGGGAACATTTGGGACCAATTATGTCGATGTCCCTTCATCTGTACGGCAGGTTTGGGTCTAAACAGTTTCACTCCATTAAAAAAAAGCAACAATTTTGGTTCAACCCATAAAAGAGTCAAGTTCTAATGAATGCAGATAAATATTGCAATATTCTAAAGTGTCACAAGTGTATGATACATGTCAATCATTTGCTCTGATTCATTATAAATAATGAAGCAAAATTTACTTTTCAAATGAAGTGGCAGTAAGAAATCACTTTTTCTCCCCAATTTTTTTTTTAAAGGTTATGCACATTTTACTGATGTTCAAATTCAAATTCAAATTTTATTTGTCACATACACAGTCCTACACAGTATGATGTGCAGTGAAATGCTTTTTGCGACCACCCGTGACCTCCAGATACATAACACAAGTTAAAAACAATCTAAAGCAATTTAAGAGCAATTTAAAAAACAATATAAGGGCATAAACAATAACAACAATAAATAGAGCACAAATATTTAAAGTTTTCTAAAGAAATATAAAAAATATAAGGAATATAAAACATTAAATCTATAAGTATTTGGCCATAAAAAGGGATCAAAATCGTCAGATTACTTGATTACTAATGTAGCGATTAAGCCTAACAACTTTTTTTAAAATAAATTATATTTTATATATAATATTTTAAGTTGCAAGCATGCTCACTCATTGCATTTGTTTTAAAAGAGGGGTGTCTCTAAATCTTTGGTGGGCTCTGAATCTCCATTGCGCAATTTATTAAACTGTCCCGTTGATGGAAGTGGGAACAACCACGTTAACGTCTAATGTACTTTGGCTGCATTGAGGCCCATGCAGTTATAAAATGACGGTTATGAGCAGCATCTTCATATCTTTTATCCCTAAGCTGTTGCCTTTGTGGTCTTTAAAATCTTCAGAGTGCAACGACTGCTCTTACAGTTCTGGTGCTTGATGTGAAAAAGCTGCTGGAGGCCTCTAGGTGCTTTAAATGATTAGGCCAAACTCTTTCACATAACCAATATGAAGCCTGCAGCGCTGTCATGTTTCAGCAGAGGGCTTTGGCAACTTTTCTGTACATGCAGAATTATCACCACATGAAGTTCACCTAATAAGAATTTAACAACATCTGCTTTACGTTATCATATTCTCTTTATTATGGACTGTGTGATCTCCAACATGTGAAAGCTGTGAGCAAAGGTTCGTCATAAGAAAGCCTGCAAATATAGGAAGAAAAACATTATAAATGAACCAGATTTTATACTAAATTATTCGTATACGTTCATTAGTCATTAAATGTTTACACAGTGTAAAAAGTACATTTCAAATAATGTAAAAAAACACGTTATTACAACATTTATGATCTGTTCTTATAAAAAAACATTGAAATGTATTTGTATTTTGTACACACATTTAGTGATGCCTTAATTAAATGCATTAATTGCCTTTAATTATCCTAAGTGCCTCGTGTGAGGCTTTTATTTTGTAAAGTGGACAAGGAAAATGAAGCGACCCGTTTGTAACACAGTAACTCTTCTTAACAATGACTTTCTGCAAATACAGGAGTCATGTGGGAACATTGGCAATGCACTATGTGCGTGTGAGTGTGAGTGTGTGTGTGTGTGTGTGTGTGTAAAAGATATAAAGGAGTGTACATATTGATTTGTAAATGATCTTTAAACAACTATGTATTTGTGGAAATATTATTTAGTAGTATATGTACAAATAAATAAATCTATATAAATTTCAACGGTAAGTCAGCACACATTGTATCCTCATTTTGTTTTGTCATTTTTTTTATTACAGCTCTTGTCATCGCCTTGTCATTTTTGTACAGATGATTTTATTAAAGAAAAAGACTTTTATTGATAAAAAAAGGGCTCCTGTGGCTAATATGTTTTCCTAGACATCCATATGAAAGTGAACCCTTAGTGACTGTCTGTCTCAACCCACGGTTCCGGAATCATTATTGGGTTTGTGTTTTGTCTGGTTTTTTCGCCAGCGAAGTATTCAGGAAGTTTCCAGGTGATTCTGAATTCCAGCTCGATGAGGGAGGGGAGGGTAATGTCCAGCGCTGGCGACGAAGTCATGCTGCATTATAGGCTTCATAATCCATCAGCTCTATGAAAAGCTCTACACCCTTAAAAATAAGGGGCCAAAAAAGGTTCTTTGGAGCAATGCCATAGAATAACCGGTTCCCTTTAAAGAACCCAGTTTGTAAATGAGACGTGCCAATGTGAACCACCTCACGCCCCTTTACCAATTAAATGTTTTTTTTTTTTTACAACTGTATGTTAATTTTTAAGAGTGTATCTTCTGTGTGTGTGTTTGTGGAGGGAAATCCCTTTGGAAGTTTTTAAAAGTTGTTGACTTCATTCTCCTGCACGAAGTGTGTGTCCACAGAGAGCTGTGATGCAAGAGTGAGTAAAGCCATGCATTGTAATTCATTTTTATTGCAATACGTTTCGTGTTTTGGAAGCAGTAAAAGAGACGACTCACTTAAAAAGTCTAAAGTTCCTGTTAAATCTGTTTTTGGTTTGAATATAATTGATATTTAAACACTTGGCCTTAAATCTATAAAAGCTACAAACCAGTTTTTGCTTCGTACTAATTGTAGTCTCATTACTGATTATGCATTTTTAAAATGATCAATATAGTAAATATTTAAATGAAGTGGCGTCTGTAACAGGTTATACAGTTTGTGACATATAGAGTAAAATATGTAAAGTTTATTTGTTTAAGGCAAGCATCCATTGTTTATAAGGAATAATATTAGAATCTGTCATTGTCTCATGCATGTATGACATTAATGAGGTCATTTTAAAAAATCTGGATTGATCAGGTTAGACTGGACACAAATACAGTGTATTGTATCTAAAACGTCACTATTGATGCCTAATATTGTGTAGGTTCCTCTCATCCATGTTTGGAGAAGTGGGTTCGGTTCGGCAGAGAGTAAATTTTCCCACACGAGACAATAATTAAACATTTTTTCTTCTCTTTTTTTTAGGCCTTTGCTCTCTATGCACATCAATGAGCTTTGGGGCCCATGACCTGGTGGATTCCCCAGTTGCAACTAACCACTACATACCAGGAAAACCCCAGAAGAGAAACTCTTTTAGAGATGCTCTGACTCGTCAAGCGATCATAATAAGCCCTTGTAAGATAAGATAAGATAAGATAAGAGTCCTTTATTGTCCCACAAGTGGGAAATTTCACATTGTTACAGCAGCAGAGTGTTAAAAAAAAACAATAAGTAAAACAGTTACTTTTTAAAAAAGTTATGGCTGAGATAAAGTAAGGCTAAAATAAAATAATATACTAATACAAAAAAATATAAAAAGTATTCACACAATAGATAAGGCAAATGTTAAGAGTAAAAGTGTAGTAAAAGAGTCTCTCTCTCTCGCTTTGATAAAAGTTTAAAGAAAAGACTTCACTGATCAACATAAAAGTGTCTTTTAATACAAACGAAAATACAATTTGCCTGTATCACACTAAAATATATGTTTTTAGGCATTTACTATTGTTACACCACCTTTCCTTTTAATTGCATTGTTTAGGAACGGATGAAACAATCTGTTGCAGTTCTGCAAGTGAATTTTTTTGCCTAGTGACTTTTATTTATACAAGACTTCAGCTGCTTAACAGTCCAGCGCAGCCGTAAGAGTTTCCTCCTCATCTAGATCCATACGTACATTTTCATTAGGAGACACATCTGGATTGTTGGCAGGCCAATCAAGCAAAAACACTGTGTCTACAAAGCTACACTGTTACACATGCAGAATGAGGCCTGGCATTGCCTTACCCGAAAAAGACATTACATTAACGGTCTTGATAATCCCAAACATGCCTCTGCATCAATGGGACCTTCACAACTGTAGGCACTGATGCCCAGCACCTTTTGCTGGTAAGTCTTGAAGGTCATGGATGCTTTCTTCTTGGGCACAGAGAGCTCAAAGAACATTTTCCCACACCCAAGCTGAAAGGCTTATGTACCACTGAAGTACCCTTGAGGTAAGTACCCCCACTACGCTGCTCCCCGGCTCACAGCTCCGCGTGTGCACATGTGAGGGGTTAAATACAGAGGACACATTTCATTGTGGTCATTGGAGTGTATGACAAATCTGGAAATGGGGTTTGTAGATATTTCATCACAATGGCACCTGTCGAGGGGGTGGGATATACAGTATTAGGGAACAAGTGAACAGTCAGTTCTTAAAATGTATGTGCTGCAAACAAGAAAAATGGCTAATTGTCAAGATCTAAGTCACTTTAACAAGGGTCTACTTGTGATAACTAACCAGCAGAGTCAAAACAACAACAAAATGGCAAGTCTTTTTGACTTCGTTTTGGCGGCAGGAGGTGGACGTGCGCAATATATAATATAATATAATATATAATATATAATATACAATATATAATGTAATATATAATATAATATAATATATACAGTGAGGCAAAAAAGAGGCCACTAAGTTGTCCCACTTAAAAAGATGAGCGTCTGTAATGTTCATCATAGGTTCAACTGTAAGAGACAGAATGTAAAAAAAAAATCCATGAAATCACATTGTATGATTTAAAAAAAATGTATTTGCAGAAAATAAATATTTGATCAATAACAAAAGTTCACATCAAGACTTAATGTAACCTTGGTTGGTCAAACGTTTCCTGTATGTCTTCTGATTTGCACACATTGTAGCTGCTATTTTGGTCCATTCTTCCATGCAGATCTTCTCAAGAGCTTTGACGGACTTTCAACTCCCTCCACAGATTCTCTATTGGATTGAGGTCCGGAGACTGGCTAGAACACTCCAGAACCCCGAAATGCTTTTTATGTAGCCACTCCTTCGTTGCCCGGGCAATGTGTTTGGGATCATTGCTGGAAGACCCAGCCACGTTTGGTCTCTGGCAAACTTTAGACGGGTCTGGACATGTGCTGCTTAAGCAGGATTTTAATCCATGACGAAGTAGTGTGTTACTAATGGTAACCTTTGTTACTGTGGTCCCAGCTGTCTTCAGGTCTTTGACCAGTTCAATAAGCTGCTGCCTATTGTAGATCGGATCATCCCAGTCTTGTGCAGGTGAACAATCTTGTCCCTGGTGTCGTTAGACA
>JBBIGC010000001.1:41317708-41328284 GCA_037576955.1 Lepidarchus adonis
AAATATTATTTATGTATGTATGTATGTATGTATGTATGTATGTATGTATGTATGTATGTATGTATGTATGTATGTATTTATTATTTATTTATTTATGAGAATAGTTTTATTTTTGTTTCGGGTGCCTGAGACTTTTATACAGTACTATATATGTCCAACCACAGATGGCCCTGGCATCACAAGAGATATATTTTGCATGATTGATTCAGAGTATTATAATTCAAATTGAAATATATTTTTCCCATGAAAATGATGAAATAAACTGTATTTACTCAACAGTGACTTTGTTTAGTTTCATGTGATTCAGTGAGTTTAAAAAGAAACATGGATAAGAAACGGGAAATCACTGAAATATGTGAAGGACTTTAGGGTTGAGATTGAGAACTACTCACTTCAACTCAACATGTCTATGAGTAGAAGTATTGTAATAATAAATGCCCAAATAATAATAAAAAAATACAATTTGCCAATATATAACTTATGCAAACAAAACTTTTAATGGTGTATCATTTGCAGTGGGATATACATTTCCTCACAACATATTAACAATTAAGAACACAAATTATACAAAAAAAACACACATGTAAGCAAAACAAATATATATTGTAAAATAGCTACATTTCAACACTAAATCTGAACATTTAAGTCATGCTTGGCCATTCACTGAAAGAACTCCAATAGAAAGGCAAAGGAACGTCCACATCTATCTTTTTGTTGGTGACCCTTATGTATGGCTGTGTATGCTGTGAAGCTTTCTTTGCATAATCAATGATGTTTTCAGCATTAGAACGAAGGTGATTCTCCAAAACTGAAATATAGTTGGTCATTTCTGAATTGAGTTGCTCAATAGATATCTCATTATAAACTTCTTGGACTTTCAATTTTGCTTTGTCTTTGTAATCAGCCGCATTTACTTTTGCCACTTGAATCTGTTTGGAAAGTTCTTGCATGACTGGGCTGTTTCTGGCCTCAGTGTAAATTCCACCGAGATGATTTGACAGCTCCTCGAGCTTCTCAGCCTTGAGAGAAGAAACGAACTCTCCTGCTTTCTGGATGCAAAGCTTAACAAAGTCGCTCAGGTTCTGGAGCAGCTTCTCCAGCTTCAGACCTTCCCACCTCTTCATTGCTTGAATAACTTGATCTTGTGCAGATCTCATCGCAGACTTTAAATCGTTCAAAATTTGTTTTCCATTAATAACAACGCCTGTACCAGGAATGCTGAAGTTCATTCCATTGATGTAGCTTGAAACGGTGTCGGCGATGGTCTCCATGAGGCTGGTGAACCTACCAGCAGCTCGTCTGACGGCCATGGAAATGGAGCGTCTCATCTTATTGTACATCTCCTGACCAGTGAGCTTCTCCTCCAAACCTGGCAAGTGGAACTTTGTCTCACTCAGGAATTTCATGATGGCATCCAATAAGACCCTGACATTTGTCTCATAATTTTGAAGCAGTTCTTTGACATTTTTAGAGACCTTGTTGCTCATATCCTGGAAGTCCAGCTGTGGCATGTTCTTTATGGTCAGCATCACCATTTCTTTGCCTCGCTGACTCGCATACTCAACCGAGTTCTGCATTGTATCTAACACCTTGGGGATTTCACTGTAAGCTCTGTCGATATTGTCTGATATTACATTTTTCAGCTTCAAGATGGCGCTATTAATCTCCATGCCGAAATGAGCTTTGTGGTACTTGTTAATAAATTCAAGAAGAGCTGTTGTCATATCAGGCAGCTTGACTTTAAAGCCATTGAGTATTTCCAAAAAACCATTAAGTTGCCAACTAGTCTGAAGGTTTAGTTTTTCCGAGTTCTTCAGAGTTACCTTGAAACTCAACAGATCAGAGTCTTTGTCAGGAGTTGACTGCAAGAACAAAGAAAAAAATACGTATTAGTCATAGAGTTTGTTTCCTATTACAATAATTCTAACATTTAAACTGTTATTATATTAAATTATATGTCATATAGATATGATTTAGCAACTCTTAGCATTGCTAATGCTAAAACAACTCGATAATATGTGCAGGACGTAATTTCTCACCAAGGATCTGCTGAAGACCTTTGCATAATACTGAGCTGGTGATTTCCTTGTGAACTGAAATCCAATGAAACCAGCTGAAGGTGAAGACACTGAGGATGTGATACCACTGTTGCGGGAGGCGTAATGGAAGCTGACATCAGTAAAGGTCTTGCTGTTTATTTCAATATCCAGAGTGTGGCTTGATGGTCTGTGGGAAAAATATATATTTTTAATTATTTATTGATTGGTTAGACAATTTTTAAAGCTTTTATGTTCCTGTACAGAGGATTTATGAATGAAAAGCAAGGATTAATGTCGAAGCAAGTGCGAAGATAAAGTTACACACAGAAAGCATTAAATACTGTTGGATATTTTGTATAGAAATTATTGAAATTAACATCAGTTACCTTGGGGACAATGGCTCCTCCCGTTTAATTCTGAGGAAAAAAGACCATATAAATTGTCATATGGAACATTTCATAGACAGTTACATTTTATATATATAAAAAAATATATAAATAAATGCAAAAAACATATAAATATATATATAATTATTTTTTTTACATATTATTTTAAAAATAATATATTTTTTTTTTTCATTAATTAATTAATTAATTTATTTTTCTCTTTAAATTTGCCATATAGCAAAATACCGTATTTAAAAAGTTCAAAAGAATGAGTAACAAACATGTAAACAGTGAAAATTACCTGAGATTCTGTTGGAGATCATGCTTCCAGTTTACTTTTACATCATTGTGGGTGAACATGCACTTTCCATCCAGACTCATTGCTCCATTTTCTAGCAAGACTTTGGCAACAGCTAAATAAGGATTGTACATAACATTGATTAAAAGGGCGACCAGCACTTATATTCACGTCAAAACATCCAGTATTGTAAATAACAGAATATCTTACCATCCAAATCATATGTGAGAAAGGTCATAGTCGATGAACATGAAGACTTCAGCGTGTAAACAAATCCTGGCTCTTTGTTCTCCATTTTTGCAGTCCATGTGTTATTATAAATTGGGGAGGAAACTTTCACAGCAGTGGACAGGGCACCGAAGGATGGAATGAATATACTGGCTGGCAGGTGGAGTGATATCTCTGGGATCTCAATTTTCTGCTCTGGTATGGTTATAGTTGGCATTTCGTAGTGATAGATTGCTTTTGTGATGTCATCCAGATTGATGGTTTGCTCTCCAATGGTGAAAGTTTTGGGAAGGGTAAAGGGGTTAATCGTGATTTCATAATGAGGTAGCTTCAAAAGCAGAAGTGCCATTTTTTCCATCACATACTCTGTGTTAATTTCAAAGTGGGGGATTCTGACCAAAGGTAGGCCTGGCAAAGTGATATCAAAAGCAGTTGTGCTAATCACATTTGGGATTTTCAGATTTTGTAGATCTACTGTAAAGGAAGGTACATGGAGAGTTGTGAGAGGTACATCAAAGGTCGGAATGGTGATTGTGGGTGGAAGAGAAATATAATCAGGCAGTTCAACATTTTCAAGTCTCTGATCCATTTCTCGAATCGTATGCGGAATCTGCTTCACCCATTCAGGTACAGCGAGTGTGAGTTTTGGAATCTCAAAAGTAACTCCATTTTCAAAAACCGTCGCAGGCAGTGCAAATAGTATTCCATTCATATTTTTGGTGTATACCAAATTAGCAGAAACATTAAGGAACTGTAATTGATCAGTGCTGGTGGCTTCATCAAACTTCAGCACATTCCATAAACTCTTCTGATAGATGGGCAATTTGATGGATTTCAGAAATGCAAGATGACCTTCGAGGGACTCGGTCATCTCTAGGCGTATCTCAGATTCATCATTAGAAATCATCATATCACTGGAATGTATAATCAATGGTAATTCTTCCTTTCCACTCCAAATGAACTTCTGCATATCTGAGGTGATAGCAATGTCTATATTTTGAACGATGCTTGCAAGGCCAAAGTCAGACAATTGGGATATATCAACATTAAGATTACTAGACAGTGTCGTCAGAGGTACGAACTCGAAGGTTCCTTTTGCAGAGTGCTTTCCATTGGTTGAATAGGATCCAATATTAATTTTGTTCCTGCTTAAGAAATTCATAGTGGAATAAACCCGTTTAAGAGATGCCTCAAGAGCCAAGCTCTCAGTAATGTCGAAATTCCAGATTTCGTTTTCTTTAAAAGCCGCATCAGAGCGTATGTCCATTTTCACAGTGGAACGTAGACCATTGGCGTTTAGGTACATCGATGCTTCACTGTCCAAAGATTCTGAAAAACGTCCTTTCTCCAGTAGAGTTCCTTGTGTTTTGGCCTTCAAAGAATTATGCAGAGAAAAGGAGGATGACAGTGTTTCTAATTCAAGATTATGATTGAGAATTCCTTCACTTTGTAATGATGGGAGATTGTATGTATACTGAAGTTTTGTTCTGAAGTCAACATTAGGCTTGGTCTTGGTATTTCCATTCAGTACCTGGTTTAATTCCACTGTTAAAACAGGCAGGTCGAGTTTCACAGCATTCGCTACAGTTGCCTCCATGTTCCTCTTGGTGAGACTGACGGTGCTTTCATGTGTGTATTCTGCATTCTTGTGCTCCATTGACATAGTTGTGGCCACCTTCAGACCTCTCTTCTTAGTGAGGCTGGTTGTTCCATCAAATTTGCATTTGAGGAATTCAAAGACGGAAGTAGAAGATGCTCCCACTTTGACCACAATGTCAGACTGGTTGTAGAGACCACCGTTAGAAGTCACACTAATCACTGGAGACTTGAATGAGAAATCATAGGTCACATTTCCTAGAGCAGGTATCATGATGTTGTTCTGAATATGAGGGAACGTGACTGTAGGTAGTGTCAAGTCTCTGAGCGTCCCAGGCACATGCAAGACGGGCAACTCCAGAGATGGAAGAACGAGAGTATAGGAGGGCATTGAGAAACCCATCATTGGAACTTTGAAGCTTGGCGTGCTCACTTCCTTGGGGATGAAATAGCTAAATGCAGGCAACTCTGCACTAAAGGCTGACACTTCGATATTAAGTAGTGGTACAGTGTAACCAGGGACCGTGAAATATCTTGGGGGCAGGTTAGATGTGTCAATTTGAAATTTTTCAAACTGAGTCCTGGCTTGGTTGTAAGAATTTGTTAGGGTATCAAGGACTTTGTCTCTTCCGAGTTCAAAGTGTGCTCCTAGGAGTTTTCCATTTTCATTGATGGAGTTGTAGAGAGGCTCAAGATCTAATTCAAAGGTGTGCTTGTCAGAGTTTTTGTGATATTGAAGTTTGAAATTCATGTCAAAAGACTGACGGGGCATACTCAATAGACGTTTCAAACCCAAATCCTCCCACAAGGAGTATTCTTTGATCATTGGTGTTTTTCTGTCCAAGTATGGAAGAGTCATTTCTGGAACAGTTAGGGGCACGGTCAGAAAGTCGAGATTAGCTTCGCCATTAATGGATACGTAGACTCCGACATCTTTTTCATTGTTGTCCAAAATGAAGTTGTGGTTGTATTTATATTGATTGAATCGAGCCAGAGTCAACCAAGAGGTATGCTGTTTTTCAGAGCTCAAAATCATCTTATAATCGTGCTGTAGGTCAACCTTTCCACTTAGTTTTAGGGGGAAAATGATTTTGGTACTTCCCTTATTTTTGCAGTCAAGGGAAACCTCAAATGGTTGAGCCAAAAAGTCACAGGAATTAGAGAGGGTTCCACTGACTTTTCCAATCAGTTCTGCATTGTGTGAAGCTGTTAGTTCAATTCTGAGACCCTCCAACTGAGCCTTTCCTGTCATTTTTATCACACTTGTCTTTATGAAAGGCGTCTCCGTCTCAGCACTGACATCGATGGTCATGTGACTCAGGATGACTGATTCAGCATTGATTGATTGCTTCATTTTGAGGCTTTGGCTCTTTGTTTCACCATCAAATGTGAACTTTGCTGTGCCAGTGTTGATAGTGTATTCCAGATTACTCTTGTGCGAGCCTTCATCAGAGTAATCCTTGACAGACCATTTCCCAGTTGCCACATTTTCAACAGTCACAGAAATGGTTCCGGACTCAATACGAGCCTCCGCTTTCTTTGTAATCATGGCCAGACTTGAGATGTCCATAAATGGGACGTCCAGGTTATGGTTGTAAGTTGTATCCATAGTCATGGTTATGCCATTCTTCAGAGCAATTCCAATACTGTTTACAAAATCCGCTTTGTATATTTGGGTTGTGGCCTTAGCAGTTGTCTTTGTCGATGCTTCTATTGATGGATTTTTCAAACTGAGAGATCCCTCATGGTCCATAGTAAAAGCCATGTGACTGATCTTGATAGTTTCACTAATAACCATTTTTTTCATTTTAGGGGCTTCAATTTGAAGCATCGCATCCAAAGAGTATCCAAGAACCTCAAGAGTCGATGTTGCTCGTGAGGTCAGGGTAGCCTTGAACTGTGGCTCTGTGCTTTTGGTGGTTGTATTCTGAATTGCTGCCACTGTCATTGTTGTATAGTGAGGAGAATTTAATTTGAACTCTCCATACAGTTTACCAAAAGCAGGAATACATGGTTCAAATGGAATTTGAGGCAGCTTGATTTCAGGAATTGGCAACATTGTTATCTCGAAATTCTGCAAATTTAGCTTGGGTATGTTGATTTCAGAAAACTTGAGGTCTACAAGTCTCACTTCTGGGAGACTCAAGTCAGGCAGGTCAAACATATAAAGAGCTCTGAAATCCCCAAAGGTGGCATCGGGATCTAACTCTGGCATTTCAAACTGTTGGATTCGATCAATGACTTCAATTATCTTGTTCTTTATCATCTCAAAGTTGATGGTGATGGAGGGAACATGGAATAAGTGCAGAATTGTGAATGCTGGTATTGTTACTTCTGACGGAATAGTGATATCTTGAAGCCTGGCCATGTTTATCTGAAAAGCAGGAACCTCAAGTGTAGTGAGTGGAAGAGTGAAAGCCTGTATTTCAATTTGTGCCGTTTTGATAGAAGTGAGAACTCCTTCCACTGCTTGATAGATTTGATTAAGCATTTCTTGATCCTTGGATATTTTGCGAATTTCTTCGATTAAGTTCTGGAACTGTAATGTGATGTATGTAATCATATTAGAGTAAGAATCACTTGCCCTTTGCAAGTAAACAAGGATTTCCTCTCTGATGTCCATGTCACCAATTCTTTGCTTCATATCTTCAAGGGTGTCCTGAATCTTCAGTTTTATATCATTATAAGCCGTAGTGTCGATTACGTCCTTAATCATCCTGTACAATTCGGCAACTTTTGTGTTTCTTAGTTGCTCCAAATAGTTTATAATGGAAGCCCTCATCTCTCTTAAAAACTTCCTGGAGGCCTCAATTTTCTCTGGGATTTCATAGATCTTAATTTGTTCATTAGCATAATTTGTTACTTTGGTGATTTGGTCATTGACTTCATCAACAAAGTCATTGTAGTCAAAGTCCTTTAGAGTCCTGATTATGGTTAGAATGTAATCATTTAGGTCATCAATATTTCGTTTAATGTCAATTAATTTTAACTGAGTAACAATGTTGTCCAGTAATTGAAAGATCTTGTCTGAAAAGTATTCAAATGGAATAGACTTCAAAGTATCCACCACTGCTTCCGTTGTCTCCTGGATTTTATATTTCTTGATTAGAGTCTTTGCCTGGTCCAAGAAAACCTCCATCTTCTTTTTAATTTCATACCTTTTAAATAGTTCACCCAATTTTGAGTAAAGATAATTGATTTTTTCTAAAAGTTCGTATTCTTCAATCCAGTTGAGAATAATATCCTTCATGGACTCAAGCACTTTTTCGATGTCCTCTGAGGGAATGTAATCAGATAGTTGTTCCACATACTGAGCCAAATTGAAAGAGCTTATGTAGTCTGTCAGGTCTTGAATTAACATTTTAATATCAAAGTTCTCAATTACTTGTTTCAGTTCACTCATTTTTTCCTGAATTTTTGCTTTGATTTCGTACTTGTTGTCGAGTTCTTTCAACCAATCCATGCCGCTGTCCTGCAGTTTTTGTAGATCAATCTGTCGAATTACATCTTCGATGGCACCGATGACTCTCATGATTGTTCTGGTAATGTCATGTCTTTCATCAAAGGCCTTGAGTTCATCCCCAATATTTGCCAGAATATCTGACCAGGATCCACTTTCAATAACATCTCTGATTTGCGCCTTCAGGTCCCTTATTTTGGTTGCCCAATCAATAAATGTTTCTGTTAAGACAACCCTAAGGTTCTCAATGGATTTTTCAAGATCGTTTAATGAGACAGCATAGTCTTGCACCAAAGAGATCACCTTATCCTTGGCCATGTTTAACTTGTTCTCTAGGTTAAGTTCTTCTATGAAGTCACTAAGCTGTTGTGGGACTTCATCCAAGTTCTCCCTGAACTGTCTGACCAAATCATTGACGTCCAAACCATTGAGATACTGCTGGAGAGTCTCAAGAATACTCACAATTGTAGTTTTCATTTTCTCGAAGGCAACTGGAAGACTCTCAATGAAAGGTAAATTAATGATATGGCAGTCGCTGTTTTTGTCATATTTCAGGAACCCAGAAATACTGAACTCTTGGTTGTCCAATGAAATGTCTCCAGTTTTACTGAACAGATTTGTCTCAAGCACTCCAGACAGCTGAATTCCCATATCCGCTTCTTTGTTGTAAATGCTGATTTCTTGGTTGTATGCATGGTTATTTAGCTTGGATTTGAATCTCCACAACATATTCTGCTCATTGGGTATCAACAAGCCATCAAACTTGTTTTCGATATGAGTTTCAGCTGAATCTCCATTTGGCAATGTATGTGTAGCAGATGCTCTCCAGTCATGAGACTCAGCAATTGCAAAAGGTTCTGCTTTCAAGAGGAACTTACTGTAGAGTTGGCCACTGTGCTTACCATAGAACTTCACTGACCCGTCTCCATTTAGAATTGCATCAACAGTGAGGCTAAATGGCTGGACCATTGCACGGATGGCGTTGTCAAGATGTAAAGCTCTAGAATTGAACCGGCTCTCGCTGTTGATAACAGAGGACAGTCCAGCAAAATCTAGTTCAAAATTGTGGTTGACTTGAGAATCCAAGACCTCTGCAGCTGAATCACACTTTACTGAACCAATCATGTTAGAAAGGTTGATTCCACAAGTACTCTTGATGGTATTCTCCTCCCCGTATTTCCCAGTAATGCTTCCAGTCGCATCCAATTTAAATGGCTCCATCTTCAGTTGGCCCTCATTGCTTACACTGATGTCAAACATCTCAAGTTTATTGACTGAGAAGACTGATGCAGCAAAAGGCCTCATGTTAACCTTGAGATCTTGGTTGTATGATGCACCATCACAGATGAAGTTGTCGGTCTTGGAGCGGAATGCCAGAGTCCACAGAGTTACAGTCAGGGTATGGGTGCTCTCAGTCCTCATCTTTTGTAATGTACCCATCATGGTGTTGGAGATGGTCAGGCCTTGCTTATTCAGACCCAAGTTCATTGTGTTTCTTGCATCACCTTCGAAAGCATTGCCTTTAAAAACGCTGTTGAGACTCACTTCGCTGTCTGAGACTTTGCCCTCCACGCTGAGTTCTGCTGTGCTGTCCTGAGCTAATCCTTTAGATACAAGAGACATGGAGGCTCCTGTCCCATCAATTCCAGCATTGAAGATGTTCTCAAATGTCATAGTATTACACTGAAGGGTTGTTGTACAGCTTGTGGCCAAGCCATTGGCTCCCAAGGTAAGCGTACCTTTGTGTGTTCCACGGCTGTCATCAAAGTTCAGGGATCCATCCATATTGATTTCAAGTCCGTTGCCATTCAAAGATCCAGTAAGAAGGGAGAATGCTCGTTTGGTTGCCTCATCTGCCTGGGTCTGAACTTTAAAGCTGATTTCTTCCAGTGTCAAATCAACTTCACTTTGAGATTGAAACCTTTTTCCTAGTGCTACAGCATTGACGTCAGACTTTAAAAACAACTGGCCTTCCTTATATCTCATTTCGCCTACATGCTTCAAAGCGTCATTTTGAGCATTTGTTTTTGACACAATCAAAAATTCATCATTAAGATATTCTCCCTTCATCACATTTTTACCCTGGATGATCGAGGTGTCAAATCTCAAGACCGATTCTCCCTTTCCCTTTCTTTCAAGTATGTTCATGGTGTAGGACTGGGTATATGCAGAGTTTGCATAAAAAGGACCAATATTTAAGACTCCGTCCATATTTGCATCTCCAGTAATATCAAAGTCTGTGGCACTTGCCTGAGTAGAAAAGTAGAGGGATGTTTTTAAACCAAATGGACTGGTTGCTTCATACTTGTATGTTGCTGTTCCTTTGCTGTTTTTTCTGTTGTCCAAAGTCATGCTTTCAGTAAAAGTGAAACTTTCAAAGATGCTGAAGCTAGCCTCAAGGAAACTGTGGTCCAGGGAGCCATTCACAAGGTACTTTAAGTGGTCATCCGCAGTGCCATAGACCAGGGCGGTACCTATATAAAGGGAAAAAGACATTAATAATAAAATATTATTGAAACTCGGTTAAATATTATTTAAATATTATTTAAATATTATTAAATATTATATA
>JBBIGC010000001.1:41555926-41566845 GCA_037576955.1 Lepidarchus adonis
ATTCACCTTTATTATTATATTTACACAATACCACAGTTTTTGTGTTGGTCGTATCATTTTATTTTGTTGTTTTTATTGGCGACACCTTAAATGCCGGTCCATGAAAATATTGTCTGACATTAAACCAGTCCGTGGCGCGAAATAGGTTGGGGACCACTGTTCTAGTTAACCAAGGGTCTAATGTCTGGACCAGAAACGAGATCTAGGGCAAAGCGACGACCTGAAGACTGTTATGACTGTTAAAAACAGCAGCATTTCAGAAATGAGTAAGTGCTATGGTTTCATGCAGAGACATCAGAGAAGTTTTTCAATTAGTGAAATTCCTAAATGTATAATAAATAAAACTCTATTTTTGTAAAATTTTTATTAATTTGTATTATATGGAAGCCATATCTTAGGTAATTATAACGATTTTTAAAAATGTTAATTTACTCTTAAGCTATAATTCAGCCTTGTGGAATATGTAGGGATAAAATAAAAACCTTTTTACAATGCTGTCTTCAAGTTCTGTTTCAGACTGGACTACATCTTCACCACTGAATCATATTTCATATAATTTGCCCTGCAGCATATGTTTAAATGTAATCTGGTCCAGTACGCTGCTAAAACAAAGTTCCCCTGCATGCTGCAAAACCTGGAAAATTTGGAAAACAGTTGAGTAATCTTCCAGCCATGGAGAATAAAAAAAAAGGTAAGTGTCCTAGAAAATCTTGTGTGCCCTGGATTGTGACTTCTGAATTCTTCTTGCGTCTATATAACACATAAAACAGGTATTAATCAACATTGTATTAATGTCCATATGGTACTTTATGGTTGAGAGTATTTTGATGCACTGGTAGGTTTATTAAGTTTAACATTGCTATATAATAAACTTGTATCATTGTATTTCCCCAACAATAGGTCATCCCATATTTTGGGCCACCCCATTCTATAAGCCACAGAAAATGTTTATTTATGTTTTCAAACTCTAAGATACAATGGGGCAAAAAAGTATTTGGCAGCCACTGATCCTGCAAGTTGTCCCAATTAAAAAGATCTGTAATGTTCATCATAGGTTCACTTCAACTGTGAGGGATAGGAGGTAAAAAAATCACATTGTATGAATTTTTTGTAAAATGGTGCAGAAAAATAAGTATTTGGTCAATAACAAAAGTTCACCTCAATACTTTGTAATGTAACTTTGGTTGTAAGTGACCGAGGTCAAATGTCGCTAGGCAACACAGATGTTCAACTTGCTCCACAGATTCTCTATTGGATTGAGGTCCGGAGACTGGTTAGAACACTCCAGAACTTTGAAATGCTTTTTATGTAGCCACTCCTTCATTGCCCGTGCGGTGTGTTTGGGATCATTGTCCTGCTGGAAGATCCAGCCCTGTTTCATCTTCAATGTTCTCACTGATGGAAGGAGGTTTTTGCCCAAAATCTCAGGATACATGGAACCATTCATCCTTTCCTTAATACGGATCAGTCGTCCTTTCCCCTTTGCAGAAAAGCCCCAAAGCATAATGTTTCCACCCCCATGCTTCACAGTGGGTGTGGTGTTCTTGGGATGCAACTCAGCATTCTACCCCCTCCAACACGGTGAGTGGCATTTACACCAAAGATTTTCATTTTGGTCTCATCTGAGCACATTACATTCTCCCAGTCCTCCTCTGGATCATCCAGATGGTCTCTGGCTAACTTTAGATGGTCATGGACATGTGCTGCTTAAGCACATATTTTAATCCATGATGACGTAGTGTGTCACTAATAGTAACCTTTGTTGCTGTGGTCCCAGCTGGTCATTGACCAGTTCCCCCGTGTAGTTCTGGGCTGTTTCCTCACCGTTCTCAAGATCATTTGTACCCACAAGGTGAGATCTTGCATGGAGACCCAGGTGGAGGGAGATTGTCAGTGATCTTGTATTTATTCCATTGTCTAAAAATTGCTCCAACAGTTGATCTTTTCTCACCAAGCTGCTGCCTATTGTAGATCGGATCATCCCAGCCTTGTGCAGGTGTACAATCTTGTACCTGGTGTCGTTAGACAGCACTCTGGTCTTGGTCATGGTGGAGGTTTGAGTCTGACTGTTTGAAGGTGTGAACAGGTACCTTTATACAGAAAATGAGTTCAAACAGGTGCCATTAATACAGGTAATGAGCGAAGGATAGAAGAGGATAGAACAGGTCTGTGAGAGACAGAATTATTGCTTGTATTTTCTGCATCATTATACAAATAAATCCTTTAAAAATGATACAATGTGATTTCTTGGATTTTTAATATTCTGCCTCTCACTGTTGATGAGAGTTAACCTATGATGAACATTACAGACTCTCTCATCTTTTTTTTACGTGGGACAACTTACAAAATCAACGGCTGCCAAATACTTTTTTGCCTCATTGTAAACCACCCCATGTTATAATCCACAGCGTTACTGAATTTACTGATCTGAAGTAAAAGCATCTAACTTGACACATGCCTGGAGCCTTTTTAGCACTATACCGGTAGTGACATTATACTGTAGTTGAGCATAAACAATTAAATTAATGACATTTTCAACTTACTGATGTCATGCCACAACACAAGAATTATGCAGTATAAATTAAGCTCCATGCAATGTCTACAGTATCCGAGATGAGCACATGTCCAACATTACCAACAGCAAAGCAGCACAGGTCGCAATTGACGACGTTTATGAATCTGATTTGAAGAAAGGTAAGCCTAAAATGTTTTGTTTTTTAGTGTTGCTAATTTTATACTGAAGAATTTACACAATGAATGATTGACAGCGCTGTACTGCTGCACCATTGAAGTGAGAGAACTTCATTACCCATCGCATGCACAGTGGTGCATTATAGCAGCAGTGTGATGGAGCAGTGCAGCATCGTTTTCTAGCATTAAAGAAAAGGTTTCTTCTTCTCTCTTATTTATCTTCAAATTCATTGTGTTTACCAGAATATGACAACCAGATTGTGAGGTTATTAGTAAAGCTAATCATATGCTGCATTTAGACGAGATTAACTCTACAATCGCTTTTATTTTGAAATATACAGAGAGTCTGCGTATTTTGGTTCATCGAGGACTAGCATGATGGCTAGGCTAACTGCTAACCGATGCTAGTTCTGGCAAACAACTTGTTTGTTTCCAGTTTCCATTGCTTTTCATGTTCCGTGTTTAATATTGACCTGTCACTGATCTATCTTCGTTCTGTGTTGCTTATTGAACTTTTCATTGCAGCCTTGAACAGTACATTTAAATTCAACTAATCATTTGGCGATGTCGTCTTTTTGTGCACTGAATCATACTTTTAGAGAATGTGTTTTCATGTTTTTAGATCGGCCATCCCCAGCACCAGCTTTGTAAAATCAATGCATAAAATGCAGCCTATCATTGGGGAAATACAGTAAAATGCTTGACTAATGTTAAATAATGGGAGTCACAGTAGTTAGCATTGTGACCTCACAGCAAGAAGGTCCTGGGTTCGATCCTCGGATTGGTGTGAAGTTTGCAAGCTCTTCCTGTGTTTGTGTAGGTTTCCTCATCTCATTTAAATTGCCCATAAGTATGAGTGTGTGTGTTGGCCTCCAGCAGTACCATCCCTGTCTTGGGGATTGGCTTCAACTTCCTAAAAATGTATAAACGATTTGAAAAAATCAGTGAATAAAGGTTGCACTGGTCATATGGTTGAGTGGTTATCCCAAAAAGCAAAGTTACATCCAAAAAGAACATTCTTATGACTTCTTTCTAGGAAGTCATCCATTGTTGTAGAGCACAACAATATTGCTAATGCAAGTACAATTTGTACAGATATTTGGTCAGTACACAATGACAGCAACAGGAACATTATGCAACAGCTGGCAGCTGAAACTCAACTGATTTTTTCCAGATCTACTGCACCTGTCATGCATGTGCGCAGATGACCATACAATCTCTCAGGCAGACATTCAGATATTGAACTAGTATCGACATCCTAGAGCGGCTGCAGTGCGACATCCAAACACTGGTCCTGGACTGACAGATGCAACATAATCTGCACATCTGTCTGTTTTTGTTTGCAAAGGTTTAATGTTTGCACTTAAGCATTGACAAGGGGCAGCGTTTTCAATTGTTTGTTGGTCATTGTTGAGTCTGTATGTGAGTCAAAATAATTAACACAGAGTCTAGCGGTCATTATTGTAAAAGTGTCAGCCTGTTCAGTACTATTTTTAAAAAAAACTAGTAAATTATGCATTATTCTGCTTATATTATGATTTATTATTCATTATTCATTATTATTTTAAAATAATGGAAGAAACGTCAAGCAATGTTAGAAAAATAGTCTCTCAAGCTAATATAAGTTAAGGCGAGTGGCATTTACACCAAAGACTTTCATTTTGGTCTAATCTGACCACACAGCATTCTCCCAATCCTCCTCTGGATCATCCAGATGGTCTCTGGCTAACTTTAGATGGGCCTGGACATGTGCTGCCTAATTTTAATCCATGATGACGTAGTGTGTCACAAGTTGTTGACTAGGCCTAAGACCAGGACTCAAAGGTCACATATTGAGGTTGATAATAAAGACTTGTTTTATTGTTTCATTGCACAGGTTCACACCAAACCAGTATGAGTTTCTATTTCGTCATCTTGCAGAATGATAAGAAAGATGAGAAGCACAAAAGCCATTGCCAGTGTCATTCATTTTTCATTTTTCCATCAGTCATTACTAAGAAATGATCTTGTTGGGACGCACCATTCATTTCAGTAGAACAGTTTTTTGAGCAGTTGCAGATTATAAATATGCAGTTGAAATGTTTAGGTAAGTTTGTCAGTGGGCAAAAGTGTTGGGTACAATCCCTGACCATCACAGTAGCTCAAAATGTCTAGAAAAGTCCTGCAACATGATCTGTAGTGGGTGGGTGGGGGAACACGGCTCTGATTTAGGCCCACCAGTTTCACTCTGCCACCCAACTGAAGCTACCCACCACCACCACCACCTCTCTCCTCCCTCAACAAGCTGAGCAAATGACAGCTCGTGCTCATGCCACACAATAAACTCCTTGCACAAAAAAATTATCTGGTCTTTTTTTGGCGAGCTCATCCGAAGCTGGAGGTCATTGGGGATTTGGGGGATTTTTCTTTTCTTTTTTTGTGCTTTTTCCTTTTTTTTCAGCAGCGCTGCCGCCTGACGCCCACTCGACGTGGCCGTCCTTTTGAGCGAGGCGGCTCGGCCACCTGCTTGCATTGTGGCCGGCAGCTTTGGAGCGCAGCAGGGGGGCCTGCGGGGACGGCCGAGCCGGCAACATGTTCCGGCGAGTTTGTTTGGAAACGGGCGGTCCGGGCCAGAGCGCCGCTCGGGAGGAGGACGGAGCCAAGTACAGCTGACAGACACACACGCCCACTCTTTCGCTCACGACCGCTCGCTCGCCTGCCGCCTGCCTCCTCCGTTTTTACACAAACGCTTCTCCTTCTTCCACCCCCTCCCCTCCCCTCCTCCCCTCCTCCCTGTAGGGGTCTGAAATCACAGCTTAATTGGCCATTCTTTCATTCTTTCGTGGACAACCATCGCGGTTTGCCATTTGGGGCCCACAGGTGTGATGTCATCAGCAATCGCCGGGTGGCAGGTGAATCTTTACATTCTCATTAACACTTGCCCAAAACACAAAGGAAAATGTCATTAAATAGCAGACAGAACAGTAGCCTATTCTGTCAGAAGGGGAAGTGTGGACACTAGATCCATTTCAAACATATATTAGACAAAGTAAAATTAAAAATATTTACGGGGCAGGCCTTTTTGAGGTGATCTAGCAACTGTGGGGCAGTGGTGGCTTTTGTTGTGGTTCGCTATGAGTGTATTCACAATGACAAATAGTCACTTTCTAACAACTTGAAGATGGCAGATATAAAAACGAAGTGATCCACTTATGGCATTTGTATCTTTAGTCACCTCAAAACAGTACAATTCTTTATAGAACCTCTCTTTATCCATTAAAGACAGGCTAGTGCTGCTAGCATGTCTTTTAGACTAGCATATGGCTGCCCTGTATTGTGCCTGATTAAAAAGAGTCCTGCAAAACTTTGTATTCTTTGAACCTTCTTAATATAATAATTAATTATTAATAATTAATATACTTTATCCCTAATAAAGTTCATTTAAAAAGGCAAAGCCAGACTGCCCCAAGTTGAACAGGAGGATAAATATAAATGTGTTGGGTTGTGACCACAAAAATCAAACCTAGCTATTATATCAGGTAAATTCAGAGGCGCATACAGTATTGACCAGAGAGTGAACTGTATGTGTTTAAAAAGTGTTAATACACATCATCTTCTTTTATTATAAAATTTGTTTTGGGCATGATCTAAGCCCATAAAAATGGGTATCAATACATCTATACATTGGCACATCATAACAACCGGAACATTATTATTTTTTTTTCTCTCTTTTTACTTTTTCATATAATTAGAAAATCAGGGAAATTTCACACATATCTACATTTCACGTGAAAATTCTCTGATGATTAGAACAAAAAGGGTCAAAATTACGTTTCACTTTGACATTTTTAAGCAACATTTGTGCTATTTTGAAAGCTTGCTGATTGTTTGCCATGAAATGTTCAAAGTTTACAGGCATGTGTAAGTCTAAGGTTGTAATTGTAGATGGCACTGATCCAAAGCAGATATCTGTAAAAATAAAAATATAAATAAATAAATAAAGCTGGATTAGAAGGGTAATAATTCAAACAGATCCAATAGTGTAACAGTCCTGTGTAGTTTAGTTGCCTGTGATTGAGTTAAATGCTTTTTTTATTCCATGCTTGGTTATGTGACAGTCCGTCTTGTCGGATGCCTGTAGAAAAGTACTGGAATACATAGTATCAACTGTAAAGTTTGGCGGAGGAGGTATAATGGTCTGGGGTGTGGTCCCTTAGATCCAGTGTAGGGTAATGTTAATGCAACACCAAAATCTTAGTAATAAGCATCAAACTTTGTTGCAGTCTGAGGGAGGCCTTTTCATGGCTGTGGTCTTGTGCAAAACCCAAAATCAATGAAGACGTGGTTTGTAAGAACTCCAATGACCTGGACAGAACCTGGACCTCAACCCACATAAACCTCTTATCCTACCCTCAGTATAGATGCCCGACATATGGACATTTAGCTGCTAAACATTTTGAGTATTCTTTTCAGTCAATTTGTCTGTGGCCATCCATAATGAAGTGATAAAGAACCAATCAGAACACAGGTTATTTACATGTTTTAGTAGTAAAGCCAAAGTAACAAAAGCTGCCTGTATTTAAGGTTGCCAGGTTTGTTTGTTTTACTCTACAACATGTCTACAGCTTAGCTCCGCCTTAGTGTTGCCCCTTGTCAGTGTCTGCACCTGTCTCTCATTCCTGGTCACACCCATGCCCAGGTGTTCTGTCATATCTGGTGTAGTTAAGCCCTTGTGTCTCACTCAGTCTTTGTCCGATCTCTGTTATATAATGTTTTGTTCTGTTCTGTTTTCTATTTGGACCTCTGATAAAGATAAAATAAAGATTCTTTATTCGTCCTTGAATCAGAGAACAATGAAATTTGTTTGGGAATCTCTCAGCAGCAGCAGAAAAAGTACATACACAAAAATAAAACATAGTAGAAAAATAGAAAATAGACATAGAAGGTGCAAGTACAGTATTATAATTTAAATTATTTAGTACTGGAATGAGGTGAGTATTTAGGTATATGAGGTGAGGTACTGAGATGAAAATATAAATAGTATAAATACCTGTCTGTGTATATACCCACACATATCTGCATACATATACACACACACATCTAATATATATATATATATACATGTATGCATTACACATATGTACATAAGCACCAATGTAAATATGTTTTTTTAAATTTTTATTTTATTTTATTATCCCTTATAGTCCCACAAGTGGGAAATTTATTCTCTGCATTTAACCCATCACACGCCACCATGTGCTGTTACATGTGCTGTTATGTTTTCCTGCTCTGATTCCCTATTATGGTTTTCTATTGTCTAATAAACCTCGTTATAAGGCAACAACCCTTGCGCTTTGTCACTATCCTTTCGCTTACTTCCGAAACCCCAAACCCTTATAGCTTATTCTTAGGCATAAACAGAGGTAAGATATGATGAATAAAACATTAGACGTGTTACAGCAATAAACAAAATGCAACAAATGTAGTAATGTACCATATTGAAGATAATAGTGAGCACAATCATTGCAAAGAAACGCTTTGTAGTTTCAGTTTCGAATGTACCTGGTAAGCAACACGGGACAGCTCACCTTAAATTAGGCCCTCCACTCCCTATGGTCTCATTTAAACCGGATTATACATCACCATGTTACCCTCAGAGGTACAACTGGGGAAACAGCAGGGCAACATGCTGAAGAGCAGCTCTCAGGAGCTACAGTGGCACACGATTACTTCCAGTGGTAATAGGTCTCATTTTGATAATTCATGGTGCACATGCAAGTCTCCTTAATGACTAAGAACCTGGGGAACACATGCGTTTTTTTCACAAATGTACTAACCTGCTGCCTGCAGTTCTTTGTTCAGCCCCAACACTATGGCGTCACACCCATGCCAAAACTAGAGCGCGCAAAATCGCTTGCCGTAAAAATATTGCAGCCGTAAATTTCAAAGTAGCGCGCGAAATGGCTTGCCGCAAAAAAATTGCAGGCATAAATTTTACAATCGCGCGCGCAAATGTAAAACTCAAGAGCACAAAATTAAGAATCGCGTGCGCGGTTGTGGTAATGTTGCGCGCAAACTGTATTTTTCCTCTCGCGAAGTCTTTTTTCCTCTCGAACATTAGATTACCGACGAGAAGCTTTTTTGCTCGAGTGAGATTTCTGCGTGCGCGGTTTGAAAGGTGGTGGGTTTTGGCAGTTTGGAGGCGGGGCTTTGACAGTTTCTGTCTACGAATCCTATTGGCTGATGGAGCCTGGTCTTGTGATTGGCTAAAGAAAGTCATAATGACCAAATACCATTATAACATTTGTAAGCGAGTGACAAAGACATTGGTTGCTTTATCACTGTGAAACTAACTATGAAATAATAATATGTCGATTAACCTACCTGTCGCCGTTCCTCTTCCTCCACCATCATTGGTTTATCTGTAGGAACTTTCTTTAGCCAATCACAAGACCAGGATCCATTTCACGCACTACTTTGAAATTTACGGCTGCGATTTTTTTTGCAGCAAGTGATTTTGCGCGCTCTAGTTTTGGCATGGATGTGACGCCATACAACACAAAGTTAATACTGTGTCTGCATGGCATTTTAACAGTAGCTCTCTATAATCCACTGCTTGTTAAATGCTTGTCTATCACTTTGTTCAAGCAAAACAGGAGGTGAAAGAGTACGAAAGCAAAGAGATTGTCAGCGACATTGTGCTCACGTCAGATCTCCAGACATACTGTGACCTTGAAACTGAAACTTTCCATGCTGCATTACACAACATATGGCAATGATAACACTCCATCGTGCTTCAAATGTCAGCTCTGATGGCCTGCTGATAGTCATTCAGGGACGCTGGTATGGTTTATTCATGAAACATCCATCTCTTGTGTCATTTTGGGCATTTGTTATTGTTGCTAGTGCCATTAGCGCAGAAGGTGACACGACCAGTAGCTAGTTTTTAAATGCCAACAAGTTTGAGCGGGTTGGTTCCTCCATCGCTGGTAGAGCAGCAAAACAGGCAAATAAATAGATGAAACCTTCCATCTGCAGTAGTGCTTCACCCGTTATGTAGGCAGAAAAGGAGTCGTGCGGGTTTGCACATGCACCCACACCCACACTCACCAATGACATGACTTCAGCATTTTCAGTGTCAACAAGAGGTAGATTGAGGACAGTGGTTTGTGGGCCGTCGAGGTGACAGTCATTGAGACAAAGGTGGGGGTGGCACAGGGGGGAAAGCACCTGGGCAGCAGAGACATGGGCCAGAGCAGATGAAAGCACAGTGGAGCAGCGTTTTGATAGCCCTCTTCAAAGCTCTAACAGGAGAGAAAGAGAAATTCTCCCGGAAGACTGCGCTCACCTGCTATATCTGGCACAGCAGGCTTCCGGAGCGCGCTGCACCGCCGCACAACTTTTGCTTTTATCAGCCCTTCCTCTTCCCCCACTTTTTCTTTCTTTTCATTCCTACACAGTCAGGGAAATCACCTTTTTTTCTTTTTTCTTCTGCAAACGCAGTCCCACGTTGCAGAGCTATAGGTGTGTGATGAAGCCAGAGTCTGAGGGAACTTGAGGAGGCACTTTTAGTCATACAGCCAAAAACATGTCTAACTAGACTGACATTTATGGCCCACGATAAAAAACACATTATGTGTCATCATGCAAATATTGCATTTGGGCATGCTATTAAAAGGTCCTAAGGGACTTGCCACCATTCCTGGACTTTAGGCTTCCATTCTAAAAAGATAAAAGATCATTAGAGGAGACAAAAATATCCAGGAACATCATAATTTTTATGTCTATGAGATGGAAGCAATGATAAAACAGGCAAAAGCAATGATAAAACAGACAGAAGCAATGATAAAACAGACAAGAATTGATAAAACAGACAAAAGCAATAATAAAATAGACAGAAGCAATGATTAAACAGACAAAAGCAATAATAAAACAGACAGAAGCAATGATAAAACAGACAGAAACAATGATAAAACAGAGAAAAGCAATGATAAAACAGACAGAAGCAATGATAAAACAGACAAGAAGTGATAAAACAGAGAAAACCAATGATAAAACAGACAGAAGCAATGATAAAACAGACAAAAGCAATGATACAACAGACAGAAGCAATGATAAAACAGACAAAAGCAATGAAAAAACAGACAGAAGCGATGATAAAACAGACAGAAGCAATAATAAAACAGACAGAAGCAATGATAAAACAGACAGAAGCAATGATAAAACAGACAGAAGCAATGATAAAACAG
>JBBIGC010000001.1:41581190-41593391 GCA_037576955.1 Lepidarchus adonis
TATTTGCCAGAATATGACAACCAGATTGTGAGGTTATACTTAGTAAAGCTAATCATATGCTGCATTTAGACAAGATCAACTCTACAGTAATAATAATAATAACTTATATTTATATAGCACCTTTCACAATCCCAAGGTCGCTTTACAAAGAAAACACACACAACCGCTTTTATTTTACAATACACAAAGAATCTGCATATTTTGGTGCATCGAAGGCTAGCATGATGGCTAGGCTAACTGCTAACTGATGCTAGTTCCGGGAAAACAACTTGTTTGTTTCCGGTTTCCAGTGGAAAGTAGAGGTAAGCAATGTTGTGTTGCTTTTCAGACTGTTCATTGCTGCAGTAAAAATTACATTTAAATTCAACTAATCATTTGTGGATGTCATCTTTTAGTGCACTGAATTATACTTTTAGCAACGTGTTTTCATTCATTTTTAGATAGACCTCCCCATTTAAGCAAGCGACACCCAATACCAGGTTTGTAAAATCAATGTAAACGCAGCCTCGTTGGGAAAATACGGTACTATTTGATTTTGTTGCTGCCTGACATTTTATAAAACTTTTATAAAACAATGTCTCAATTCATGTTGGATTTGAATCTGGAGGGTCTAAATTCCAGGTAACTCTGGTGGTTACACTAGATGTTATACAATTATAAACCCACACAGGAACACAGAGTCAAAGTGTAACCATCAAAATCAAATCTGTATTTGTAGAGATTTTAATCTGATGCTGGCTGACACAACAGGTAATTTACTATAGTGTTTATTATTATTATTTATTATTATTATTTTTATTATTATTACTATTAGTAGTAGTAGCAATAATAGTAGTAATATTCTTATTGCTGAAAAATGCAAGAAAATGTTAAAACATTTTATAGATGCATCAAAGTGGGACTTGTAGGCTGAGATACGACATTATGAATCTACATGTGATTCTGATACAAAAAAATAAATAAATAAATAAATAAATAAATAACGAGGTCAAAAAATAAGATTACGCCCACCTGCGTTAGCAAAATATAACTTGTAAATATTTGTTATTATTATTAAGATATTATTATTTTAGGCATAGATTCTGACTAATCTGTCATTATTTGTTGCAACATCAATTTATAATTTTTTAATATAAAACCCTTGTTGTTACAAGCTGCCCATCTTCATTATATCACTATGGCAAATAAAAAAGGGTGATGAAGGAGAAGGAAATTATTCGATTTGCTCCTTGAACTCTGTGAAAGTATGAACAGCAGCACTCTACTCTGCTAACAGTAGGAAGTGATGTGGACCCAGAACAGGAAGCGTGGGGCTGAGGCCAGCATTGGCCCAACACTGGGTTGCTGTTGGTGCAGTCACATGGTCTGCAAAAAGACTGTGGTCGACAGATAGTGGCCAGGACAGCCAGCTGGTGGGGTGTGATGAAGTAACCATGGAGGAAGTGCGGGGCCGAATGTGGCAACAGCCCTCAGCCCTCAACTGTTAGTGACGAGTCGCAAGTCATCCTGTCACAAGATTTACCACACTGTGGAACTTCCGCTGCTGCTCAGCTCTAGCAGGACGTGAAGGCCTAGTGGTGATCCAGTTCAGATGCGAAAACGGAGGCTGTACTGCACAGGCTGAGGGCTTGAATGACTAGTGACTAGTGAAACATGATTGATAATTGTTCTTACTACCTGTCTCTAGCTTCACCTGTCGATATTAATGCTAGCTAAGTACCCATTGGATATTAGCATTATGCTAATCAGACAATGTAAGGCTACTTGTAAATTTAATTTTAAGGAATTGCATTATATATATATATAACTGCTAGTCTCTATATTTTTTTGTTTTCTTTTTTTTTCAATTTTTTTCCATTTCATTCAGCACTCCATACACTATAGCTAAGGCTCTTGCATACTGACCTAAACTCTCTCCTGCTTTTTAACAGAAGGAAATTCACGTGTAGACATGTCATTACTGTGTCAATGGCTATTTTTTATCTCAACATACGATAGTTTATGAAAATCAGCATCATAGTCATAACGTCACTCTCCACTGTACGTAATTTTCTGTTGAAAATTGGGATGATGTCATAGGTTGCTATAGGTTAAAAGCAACACAACAGCAGCATCAGTTTAGATGTTAAATCATAGAGATAAATCATACTTGAGTGTGACTGTGTGTATGTTCGGGATAGGCTCCAGCACCCTTAGTGACCCTGGATAGGACACGTGGATGGATTATAGATCAGAAATGAGCCTGTACACTGGTAATGTCTTCTACTGCAATGTACCTATAGTATTAAGTCTTTTATAGACACCACAACATACACCAACTCTGTGGGAGGTGTAAATAATTAGTAGCTGCATTGCTCAACAGAAAAAACATGGATTGTGTGGTGCAACCTGTTATGATGGGATTGGTATAGCGTAAAGGTAACTTAGTAAGCATTTATGTTCTAATTAGCTTATGTTTGGCCTTGTGAATAGCTAGGCCCCAGGTGAAAAATAAAGCTAGCACATTAATGATATAATTATATCTTAAATATATGATTAAATATACATTAAACTAAAATATACAGAATGATTTGTAGCCTCCAACTTAATGCGTTTTATCGCAAATGCTACAGAATGCAAGCTACCGCTAAAATAGCCCTCACACCACTACGTTAGACCTTACCCTCAACCCCTCTGTAATAGGTTTCACATATGCTTTCATCTCATCTGAGAGTCTGTCACCACTCTGCCTATGTCTTCTGCCCTGATTTGCCCAGCTGGGTTCTGCTCTAGCTGATCTCATTACAGGCCCGGGACCAAGGATGGTCTCGTTCCCCAGAGACAGGCTCTACACAGGCAGGCGTCCTGCCGCGCAGCCCCTGGGGTCACAACCCGGCCCGCTGCTGAGACAGGCTCGGGCTTTGACAGCCGTGTCATCAGGTGTGCATCTGCACCCCTTAATGGGCCCCGACGCAGGAGAGCCGGGCCTATGCACATCAGCAAACGAGGAGGCTCACCTGGTGCAATGCACTGGGGCTGATTGAGAGAGCGGGGCTCAGGGGGAGAGGTCGCGCCCAGGGACAGTGCACTCCAAGTGGGCTAAAACGAGCAGCTGCGCCCCCCTGAGACCTCTGCCCCTTTCCAGGAAGACTCCAGTAGAGAGAACACTGAGATGCCCTGGATACATATTCAGCCAAGAATGAGACAAAGGAATGGTTGTACATTTTTAAACAATCAGATATGTTCAAAACACAGGGAGGCAATATCACAGTGAGCTCCTGTAACAGTGTTGAGAATTTAAACAATGGTTCAACAAAAACTTTAATTTACTGTGCTTGTAGTCAAGCTTGGTTGTTATGTTTGTGGCACTGCAAGATGTAAATTGTAAAAAGGCCAGACGCCAAGTCTTCAAGATGCCAGCTAATAGTTATTGGCTTTGTGATGCACCTTTGACCATTTAAATAGATTTTTTTTTAAATCACATAATCTAGTTTATTTTAGCACATTCTACATGTTCCTTGGATTATTTATGTGTTATTAGGCCTGTTTAAGACATTTATGTAATTTTATAAGATGTGATCCATCCACCGTCTACCCTTAATTCTTAAAATTAAATAGCATTTTAAGAGTCAAACATATACAGTATTAAGTTAGTCCATTGATATTTTTCGTAAATATTTTATTATATTTATATTAATACTTTTTATAGGACACTGAAGAAATTACGCTTTGATACAATGTAAAGTAGTCACTGTACAGCTTGTATAACCGAGTAAATTTGATGTCCACTCAAAATAACTCAACACAACAAAAGTGAATACACCCCTAAGTGAACTAACAGTTAGGTCTGATTCCCGAACAATATTTGGAAGATTATTCCATAATTGTGGGGCTTTATAAGTGAAAGCTCTACCCCTGCTGTGACCTTCGCAGCATGAGGTATAAGCAAAACATTATTTAAGTAGATTTAAGTAGACATGGAGGATTATACAGGACCACAAGTTCACTCAGATACTGTGGTGCGAGACCATTCAGTGCTTTATAGTATAATAGTAGTATTTTATTATCAGTGTGAAATTTGATCAGTAGCCAATGCAGATTAGATCAAATGGGGTTGATGTGATCATATCCTCTGGTTCTAGTAAGAACTCTTGCTGCTGCATTCTGGACTAACTGGAGCTTGTTTATAGACCTACTAGTACATCCAGAGAGTAAAGCATTACAATAATCTAACCTAGAGGTAACAAAAGCATGAACTAGTTTTTCTGAATCATGTAATGACATAATATTCCTTATCTTAGCAATATTCCTAAGATGAAAGAAGGCAGTCCTAGTAATGTTATCTACATGGGCTACAAATGAAAGACTGGGGTCAATGATTGCACCAAGATCTTTCACTGCTGTACAGGATGAAACAGAATGGACGTGCAGAGTAGCTGTGGAGCTTGCTCCGAGCTGCTAGTGGTCCTATTATGAGTACTTCTGTCTTTTCAGAATTTAATGGTAGGAAGTTTTGAAGCATCCACTGTCTAATGTCCTTTAAACATTCCTCAATTACATTAACCTGGTGTTTCTCATCTGGCTTCTCTAAAATATACAACTGTGTGTCATCTCTGTAGCAGTGGAAGTTAACTTCGTGCTTTCGGATACATTTCCCCTTAGGCAACATATACAGGGAGAATAGCAATGGGCCTAAAATGGAACCCTGTGGAACACCAAACATTACCTTACTACAAGCAGAGAAATCACCATATATATTAATGCACTGATAGCGATTAGTAAGATAAGACCTAAACCAAGAGATGACTGCTCCCTTAATTCCAACAACATTTTCTTGCCTGTCGAATAGGATGATGTGATCAATAGTATCAAAAGCTGCACCATTGTCGAGCAACACAAGGAGGAGGCATACTCTGATCAGATGCAAGTAGAAGGTAATTTACTACCTTTACCAGTGCAGTCTCTGTACTATGATGAGGCCTAAACCCTAAACCCAGTTCATAGATGTTGTTCTTATGTAAGAAGGAGTATAACCGCTGGGCTACAGCCTTTTCTAGAATCTTGGAAATAAAAGTGAGGTTTGATGGTTTGAGAGCTGGCAGGGGTCACTAATGTAACACTAATGAGTCACATGAGCCTGGGTGGGAAAATGACTAATTGGGTACAATTTGGACATTTTTTACTTAGGGTTGTACTCACTTTTGTTGCCAGCAGTTAAGACATTATAAGTTGTGTGTTGAGGGAACATGTACACTGATATACACGCTGTACACTGACAATACATTGATACATTGTATCAAAGTGTTGTCCCATGAGAAAATATAATAAAATATTTAGGTATACTCACTTTTATGAGATCTTCTGTGGGATCTGACCAGAAGACCTAGCCTTTGCTTCCAACATGCATTAAAGAGCTACGGACACCCCCCTGACCCTGCTGACAGATTCCCGGGTGTCTTTCCTTGGACCACTTTAAGTGAGTAATAACTAGTACATACTGGGAACGCCCCTCAAGACCTCCCATAGCTTAGACGTCTAGACATCACAATATGGTGCTTTCAAAGTTGCTGCGATCTTTACATTCTTTACATTTTTCTTGCTTTTAACACATCAACTTACTGTCTGTTCACTTGCTGCCTAACATATCCCGCCCCTTGTCACAAATGAACAAAACGATAAATGTCAATGTCCCCAGCTGTATTGTTAGTTACCCAACATGTCAAACCCAACGAAGAGCAGCATTGTGTTTGTTTAGCTTTAAAAGGCTGAATAAAGTTAGAAATAGAGTGTTTTTGTGTCATGCTGATGCTAATTGTAGCATATAACACAACCATTGGTGCATAAAAGAAATAATAAGACAGCCTTAATGAACCTGTGTCTTTTATATGTCTTTATATATATATATATATATATATATATATCTGCAGAAATAACGGTGGAACTGAAGGTAACTAATGTCAGTCATCAGACCAAAACTGTTGTATATATATATATATATATGTGTGTGTGTGTGTGCTGAACTTAATAATAGCACAAAATGGGAAGTTTTTGCTGTTGTGTATTTACATTTAAAATATAAGGGAAATTAATTTTTCTTAATTTTTAGGGCTTTTTCTGTGTGGTTTAAAGCATGTGGGAGGAATTTAGGCCTGCAGTTTGCATGATGCTATGTATACCTTAGTCTTCCAGCCCTTCTTAGGTACATCAGCCTTATAGCTCCATTGCACAATGAATAAACATAAACTAAAGGGGGTATTAATTTTCTTCTGTCCAGGCTCTCGGCACCAAAAAGGCAGCCCAGAAGTTAACTAGGATTATGAGGCCTGCGGCAGAATGGAGACACCCTGGTCCTGCACAGGGACCCACTGAGTACGCTGGCTTTTGTTCCAACAGAGCTTCTAATTACCTCGGCTAATTGAGCTGTTAATTGAACTGTTGTCTTAATTAAATATCTCCTGATGCTTCCTTGCTCCCAGTGCCTGCTATCAGAGAAGAGTGGCCGTCACAACACTTGCCACACTGGAGGAAAATGTCCCAACTATCTGGTCAGCTAATCATCCTCTCTTTTTTTGGCCTAGAAAGCAACTGTCAAGGATTAATCCAATATTACATTAAGATGTAAATCAAGAAAGTCTATATATTTATTACTATATGAAGTGATGTATTAAATGGCCTCCCTTGATGGAAATTATGTGAGATATCTTCTATTAGACAAAACATGATTAAAATAAAACAGCAAACATACTCTTTATTTACTGTATGTTTGCTACAGTGACTATTTAAATGGCCTATATAATAGGAAACCAAGTAAAATCAAATTAAAAAGATTAAAAAGACCAGTTCATATGATTCCTATAATGAGATATTGCTGCAAAAACAGCATTTTTGGAATTCATTGAGTTTGTGATGTTTTGTCTTGACTTTAACGTTAATACAACCTGCCTGATATAATGTGGATAATCCCAGAACAATCAGAACAGAGCTAACATTTGCTCACCATGCGCATCACTAAGTCTTGGGCGCCCATGACCCTGTCACCAGTTCATCAGTTGTCCTTCCCTGGTAGGTAATAAACACTCCAGGAACACCCCACAAGTCCTGCTCTGACCAAATCATCTATCCCTCGGTTTGACCCTCATCAAACTCATTCATATCTTTATGCTTACCATTTTTCCTGCTTCTAGCACATCAGCTTCAATAACTCTCTGTTCATTTGCACCCCATTGGTAGGGAAAAATATGTGTTGCTATTTACATCATCTGTCAGTGGTTTGAAATTTGTGTGATCTGGTGAACTATTTTTGCCATATTAACACTGTTTAATATACAATGATATATTTTAAAATGTAAAATTACTCATATTGTCAGAAGGCATTTAAGGCATGTTGTTTTTATTCAATATGTTAAGGACATTTTGAGGAATATTTAAAAATAAATCATATATTATTATTATTATTATTGTTATTGTTATTATTATTATTATTATTATTATTATTATTATTATTATTAATAATAATACTAATAATAATAATATAAATAATAATATAAATAATACTAATATAAATAATACTAATATAAATAATAATAATATAAATAATAATGATGATGATGATAATAATGATAATAAAAATATTGTTATTATTATTTTTATAGAATAAGAAGATCTCAGCCTTTAGATTTAGCGCACACTCCTTCTTTTTTGAAGGACATGTTTTCACCTGGTTTTTGGGGACAATACAGTGCCACCAATCTGGAGAAGGCGCAATATTAAACCAAGCTTGTTTTACTGAAGCCACAAAGAGATTAGAAAGAGTAAATTAACCCCCACAAACATTCAGTTGTAAGAAAATCAAATAGAAGTGTAGGATATGAAAAAACACACATTGACACATCACACACATTGCACATACAAACAACATGGCCGCCTGCCCAAGCCGACCTGGTGGTAGTGAGGCGCCTCTAACCACAACAGCCCCCCGCCCCCATGTCTTCCTCTGCTTGTCTTCTCCTCACCCCCCGTGCTCCCCTTCTCCCATGGGGCCTGCGGAGAGGTGATCTGGAGGTAAAGCCGGTCAGCAGCTCTCAGCTGGGCGTCTGACTCACACACACTTCCTGGAAGAGGCCAACAGAGAGAAGGAGGATGAGGTGGGACAGAGACGCCAGCACCAGTGATACTAACTTTATCATCCGCTCGCAGCCTGGTGGCAGATGGTGACAGGCTGCACTTGCGACACAAGCACACGCACACACACACACACACACGCACAGTTTCTTTCCCATGAGTTTCAGCAGTGGATCCATGTGAAAGGGAAGCTTTGTCACGGCCCTGAAAAAGAATCAACAAGGCCTGGATGGAGAAAGAGCGGTGGCACGAGAGAGAAAGAGTGAGAGTGGGAGAAACTTCATCCACTTAACATTTCACTTCTGAGAATGATTGACTCGCCTGCACCAATACTTAACCAGGGAGGAACTGCAGAGTTTTACTGAAACATTTTAGCAGTGAGTCAATGATTATAACTCGAAACCAATGTGGGCGGATTAAAAGAAAGGAAGAATAGCAGAAAAGGAGAACGAGAAGATGGGGGGACATAGAGAGGGAGAGGGAGTGAGAGCAGGGGGAGGCAGAGAGAGAGACAGGGAGAGAAAGGGAGATATACAGAGAGTAGGGAGAGAGAGAGAGAGAGGGAGAGAAAGAGGAGGCAGAGAGAGAGAAAGAGAGAGGGACAGTGAGTGAGAGATGGAGAGAAAGAGAGAGAGGGGCAGTGAGAGCGAGAAAGAGGGAGTGAGAGAGACACAGAGGTAGATAGAGAGAGACAGAGAGACAGATAAGGGGCAATGAGACAGAAAAAGAGAAGGAGAGGGAGTGAGAGACAGAGAAAGAGACAGAGAGAGGGCAATGAGAAAGAGAGAGAGATAGATAGACAGAGACAGAGACAGAGAGGGAGGCAGTGAGAGAGAGAGAGAGAGAGAGAGAGAGAGAGAGAGAGAGAGAGACAGAGAGAGACAGAGACAGAGAGTGAGTGAAAGCAGCTGCCACTGCAGGGAGGAAGGTTATCAGAGTCTTTGGCCCGAGCGGCAGGTAGAGAGCGGAATCCCATGGAGATTCTAAATGAACCATTCGACGAGTTTCCATGGCAGCCACATGTGGTCAACAAAAGATGAAATGACCTGCTGGTCACCACGGCAAGTAAATACCTGTCCAAAGCAGCTTACTCCAGCAGCCCAGCAGATGCAGGACAGCCGGCGGGACGCATGTCTGTCTGTCTCACCGCTGCAGGACAAGTTCGAAGCGGCTGCTGTGCAGGAGTTACACACACGTTATGCTTTCTTACCTCCTGTTTTACTCCTGCTTTTAACATGGCCTCACCAGTCGCCCTCAGCACCTCCACACAACTGTCCTGTTAATCTATTCACTCACATTACGTTTTTTTGGTCTCAGAAGGAGAATTAGACTTGTTACATTCACATGTGCAGTTTGCTTTAATTGCCCCCATAACTGCCATTAACAAATAACAGCAGCAGCACAAAGGCCAATAAAATGTGTCACAAAATCTAATTTACACATTGTTCTGCTTATGTCAGGTGCTTCTTTCATTTAGAAACTTGATAGACATTAATGGTCACCCAGTCGGGCCCTTAAATATACATCAGGCCCCAACTTGCTTATGTGGTTTAAGAAACAGTATAACTTACTGTGATCTATGAAAAATTTAAAAACAAATATACTTCTGACTGAAGAATGTGGGTGAAACTTATTGCAATTAAGAAACCATAACGTCTAAACCGACCCGCAACCATGACAACAACAAAAAATCATCCCCCACAGGCATAAGCAGATTCCTATTGATCTTTAATGGTCATTAAAACAAAAACTTCCTTAATTGTGGTTTGTGAAAACAGATACTGTTGTCTATACAGGGATATTCTGTTCATATTTGTAGCATAAAGTAAGTCATGCTGTGTTCTGAACCACACCTACAAGTCTTCACCACCTTAATGAAGAACTAGGTGCTGTTTGAGTGGGTTGAGTGTAACTTTTATTTGGACGGACCGATTTGGGTGACTATAGCCTGTATACTGATTAACCTGCAGACTAAAGGATAGATTTGGCATAAAATAAAATGTACATAAATGTATGCTCATCTCAGAATCAGTTTCTTTTTAAATTTAGCTTCGTCCTGTAAGTGAGGGGTCAGTGCACTTCCTATGTGAAGCAAAGCTAGTGTTGGGTTTTAAAACAGTATTGTAGCAGGTTAGGAATGCTAATTAAATTACACATTTATGTTGATTTTCTGTGGTAAAATAACTACACATCCTCTGCAGAGAAGTAGCTTCTGCACGTTTTGATGCTCTGCCACTCGAATAAATATAAATAAAATGTCTAAAACATTTTTTTTGTTTTCCAAATTGTAATATTTAACTGTTAGCTATTAAGATAAGATAATATCTTTATTGTCCCACAAGTGGAAAATTTCACATTGTTAAAGCAGCAAACAGAGTATTAATAAAAAACTATAAGTAAAACAGTTACTTTTTAAAAAAAAGTTATGGGTGAGAAAGTAAGGCTAAAATAAAATAATATACTAATACAAAAAATATATAAAAAGTATTCACACAATAAATAAGGCAAATGTTAAGAGTAAAACACTTTTATATATTGTTGTAATATTGAACTTATTTTCACTTAAAAATCCAAAAATCTGATGCCCAGGGTTCTGCAAACTGGATATTAATACAGGTTTTGACAGTGAACGTGTTACGTTACTAAAAGGCTTCATACTATACAACACTTATCCTATTGCTGCCAACACCATAACATAGGGTTCAGCTAAGTGCTATCTACAAAACAGCAAGAATCTAACAGCACTGAGACAGGAAGTTGTGGTCTTCCATGGAAAACCAGAGCGGGTAGAGGATTTGGGGAATATGGCAGGTTGGTTGGATAAAATTTACCCTTGCGTAACAAGCGAAACCACAAAGCTGCTCTCAGATCAGTGAAAAAAAGGTCAGTTTTGACCAACCTGGGAGTGGATTTCTCTGCCAACTCAAACAGCATCTGCTAAGAAAACATCTAACTGGCATGAGTAAAAAATTATATATATATATATATATATATATATTATATATATCTCATGCTATTGGCAGAAAGGAAAACTTGGGTGTGATTTAGCACTTCTCTTCAGAGGGCTCTATTCCTTCAAAGAGGAAGTTAAACCATATTTACGGTAGATGTGATGACCAATTTGGGTGTCTGGTGACACTGATAACCATGTAACTATAGTTTCTTGCTGTGTGTAAAAGAAAATAACGGTTGCGTGGAAATGTGTTTAACTCAACAATTTCATACAACTACAATAACGCTGATTGCAATTGCTATAAGCTCCCATTGGCTGTGCTGCAATACATTTTAAAGCTTGTGTTTGCTACAACTGTGTTCATTAGACTATCAGCAGTTAAAGACGTAGGCAGTTTGTGCCGGGACAGGTGGAGGAAAGCGTCATCGCTCCCTGAGTGGCTGTACATAACCCAGGAAATGCTGCTGTTAGCATCCCACAGCTGTGCCGTCTGGGCCCATATAACAGCCTTGGTGGGTAAAACATGGCTGCCACTGCACGTCTCAATGATCCATCAACTTCCTCTTTTCTGAAAATAACGGAAGAGATTCAACTCCTGTATCAGTGTGAAACTGTGCTCACAATACAGAATCACTGACTCTGGTGAAGGTACCAATATGTGTAGCATAATGCTACACATGGACAGTGTTAGCCTAGTGTTTAGGACATTGACCCTGGGATCAGAAGGTTGCAGGTTCAAGTCCCAGCCTGGGCACCACTGAGGAACCTTCGAGCCCAACTTCACTGCTCCACGTGTGCACGTGTGATGGGTTAAATGCAGAGAATAAATTTCCCACTTGTGGGACTATAAGGGATAAAAAAATTCAATTTTCCTCCAAAAGCATTGAGCTGTTCAACCTAGTTGGTGGAAATGGGTACAACTAAACTGGGGCACACTTAATGCTACATTCACCCACATCTGCAACATGATTAAATTTTAAGTTGCATCTGTTGAATCTGGGGGCAGCCATAGCCCAATGGGAAGTGGGAAGTGGGTTTGTGACCGAAGGGTCCAAAGGTTCGATTCTCAGCACCGGACAGCAGCTGAAGTGCCCTTGAGTAAGGCACCTAACCCCCAACCGCTCACCATGTACGTCGCTCTGGATAAG
>JBBIGC010000001.1:41679259-41692700 GCA_037576955.1 Lepidarchus adonis
AATTATTCGATTCTAAAGGAAAATGTCAGGATATAAGTAAAACTCAAAAGAAAGTGAGTCATGCAGCAATACAATGCAAAACATACTCTTGTTTGTAAACAAGAGTTTACCAAAAGTTAATGTCAGTTAAAGTCCTGAACTTAGTCCAAATATTGTTGCATCATTACAATATTACATTATTACAAGCTGCACCTCACCAACCTCAAAGTGCAATATACAGTATGAGTGCAATCACTGCAATTTACTGCTTTTGTACTATAATTTATGCTATTTATCTTCTTATTTTACTGCTTTTCATTTAAAATCACAGTTTACATTTGTAGTTTTTTCACATTTGTAGTTTTTGTTCCTTAGGGACAATAATGTTTTTCTGATTCTGATTAATTCCGAAAGTCAGAAGTTCATGTTAGAAAACCCTCTAGCATCTAAAGACAAGTAGCCATTTGCTGATTTGCTGCCATTTTTTCCTCTTAAAAGGGAATGCCCCTAAATTTGACCAGGACAGGTTGCGTAATACCTAGTTATCCCCCTGAGGTCTTCCAGGTCTGGGATGTGAGATAGGATGATGAGCCTCTGTGGCTTTTCAAAAGGTCATCATTGAACGTTCACAGTCCTGCACAGCTATTTATACTGTCACAACCTTTAACTCACTCAAAATCCAGTTGAATAATGCCAGACAGACTAGCAGCACGCATAAATTCCAACACATTTTTGACGTTCAGCAAGTTTCAGACTTTAGAAGTTGTCAGAATTAACCAGAAGAGTGGTAATGATGTTTACTCCTATTTCAATGACATTTTAGCCATGTTTCCTTTATTTAAAAGTGAAAAATGTCATTATTATCCTTATAAAACCTCTAGAAAATAATGACCTTTGCCTAAACACCACATTTACACCTTGGGGCCAAAGTGAAGAGTCGGGGTGAAGCTGAAAAATAAAAACCACAACAGTTCCAACATCACAGCAGAGCAGCGTTACATCCACTCTCTCTCTATGCCTCTCACTTTCTTTCTCTCTTTTGCTCTCTCCCACTCTCCAGCTCATCTCATTCATCTGGAGGTCACTCTGGCAGCCCGGGACTCTGTGTGTGCCCAATAAAAGTGCTCCCTATCAGAGATAGCGCTCCCCTCTATTGGGAAATAGATGGGTTTTTCAACAGCCTAATCATTTACAGGGCTTCAGGGCGCCTTGGCAAATAAAGCCAGCACTATTAAATTACAAGTTCACTCCTTCCACCGAATGGCTCCAGAAGATTTCAGTGGCAACATCCTGAACCATGAGGAGAAAAACATCTCTAGCTTGTTAGATGCTCAAGACAAGCCTGCAACGTGAGGGAACTGCACAAACCCCAAAGTCAGTGAGGAAGAAAGAAGCCCTCACTCAAGGACATAAAAGTTCACAAGTGTGAAAGGAAGGAAGGAAGGCGTTCGCTTTTTTGAAGACTGATATTTAAAGCCTTATTAGGATGCACGTATCAAACAAAATGTGCTTCAGAAAACCGCTTTTATCTCTGACCATAATTGCCACCAAAATTACAATAATTGGACCAATTAAAGTAATCCTGAATGAACAGTATGTCATCTTACTGTTTCTGTACTTGTGAGAGGAGTGCTCCTAATTAGCTCCGATTGCCTTGTACGTATTCATTTCGAGTGTCATTAGTTAAAAAGTTTCAGAGGAATCGCTTTAAAGCTGGGATTTAGGGCGAAGCACTGAGAAGCAATTGTTCACTGAATGAAAGAGCAACGAAGAACTGTTTCAGTGGAGAAGACAAGTATTCTGAACTAGAGAAGAGTCTGAGGGCCCTGAGACTCCGAAGCAGACGGGCCAGAAAAGAACTGAAGGACATATAAAGAAGTGGGAGAAGAAAGTACCTTCATTTAATGACAATTTAAGCTGCATTTATGACTTTATGATTGTTACTCATTGCTTCAAGTACTGTCATTACTGCAATAGGGAGTAATAGTATAGGGATGAGTGGGAAATATGATGAAGATGATCATCAATTACTACACATAATATCAATATGTTTGCTGGTATGTCCTGAATATTTGTAATGTGGAAATAATAATAATTTTAAAAAGTTTCAACTCTGCTGTGGTTTATTTTAGCATTAGCAGACAACATCTGTTTAACTATAACTGTAAAAAAATAATTTACAATTTAAAAAAAGTACATGGCTTCATTTTGGCTCATCATGAAATTAAAAATATGACAAAAATGACCAAGGACTGTTGAGCACCTAGAATCCTAGTCCAGCAAATGGTCTCCTCAGTTCCCAGACATACATGGACTGTTGATAAACGAAGAAGGAATGCAACACAGTGGAAAAAAGGCTTTTTGAGATGTGTTACTACCATCAAATTCAAAATGATCGTCTCTTAAAATTTACATTTGCTCAGTTTAAACATATATATTTTAAACATAACTGTTAGAGACCTTGTACTCTTCTATGTTACGTTTGAGAATGCCCCACAGATGCTCAATAGGGATTCCCTTACCCTCAGTTTATTTAGAAAGGCAGGTGAGTTTGGGGTTGTTATCATGCTGGAATACTGCCCTGTGAGCCAGTTTCTGAATGGAGAGCATCATACTCTGCTTCTGTATGTCACAGTACATGTTGGTACTCATGGTTCCCTCAGTTAACTGTAGCTCCCCATTGCTGCCAGCACTAATGCAGCCCCAAACCATGACACTCCCACCACCATGCTTGACTGTAGGCAAGACACACTTGTCTTTGTACTTCTCTCCTAGTTGCCACCACATGCACACACTTGACACCATCTGAACCAAATACGTTTATCTTGGTCTCATCAGACCAAAGGACATGGTTCCAGTAATCTATGTCCTTAGTCTGCTCATCTTCAGCAAACTGTTTGCATTCTTTCTTGTGCATCATCTTTAGAAGAGGCCTTCTTCTGGGAAAACCAATACCAATCTGATGCAGTGTGCAGCATATCATCTAAGGACTGACAGGCTGCACCCCCCACCCATTCAACCTCTGCAGCAATGCTGGTAGCACTCATACATCTAAAAAGACAACCTCTGGATATGACACTGAGCATGTGCACTCAGCTTTTTGGTCGACCATGGTGAGGCCTGTTCTGAGTTCAACATTTCCACCATACGTTGGCATTCTTTAACAAGAAAAAGTACATCGTTTAGACAGATCAGATCAAATGTAAATAGGAATATCACCTAAATGTTTAATTGCAAAGTAACAAAATGTCCGTAACAATATGTGACCAGAAAATAAAGCCAGAAGAGCTCATAGCAGCTCATATCTAACAGGATCTTATCACAAAATATTGACTGAAAGGTGTAAATAGTTTGTTCAGCATCATCAGCATGTGTGCGGTGTGAAGGTTAGACTACCTTGCAGGACAAAATAGAAGAACAGAATGTTAAAAAGCCAAAATATTCAAACTGAAGGGGCGCTGGGCGTGTGGGGCGGGGAGGAAGGTGTGGATAAAAGGTGAGGGGGCGCATGCTCTATCCTGAGCTCCTGTGTGTGAAAGGTTTCCACAGTGGCTCTCCTAGCGATTAATTAACGAGGGAGCCTGGCAGAACAGGAGTGGGGGGTGAGCAACATATGTTATCGGTCTGTGTTGGGCCAGTGTGTGTGTGTGTGTGTGTGTGTGTGTGTGTTGTGGAGGGAGGGGGTTGGCTGGCCGCAGTCCTTGACCTGTTCGGGTTCCGTCAGGCCGAGCTGGCAGTGAGCAGGACACCAGATGTCGGAGCAGAACCGACTCGGCGGGCCACACCTCTCGACGAGCTAAAACCGGAGTAGAGCACCAGAAATAAACTCCCAGAGGACCTGACTCCGCTCGAAAAACTCCACAACAGATCACGGCCACCAGTCGCCGGAAGCATCTCTCTCCGTCGGCGGAGGGCGTGAGCTTCCGGCTCCGGCCAACAGCTTTTTATGGTCAAAAGGCCGTGACGTTCTTTTTGCTTCTCCTGCCAAAAGGGGCGGAGCAAATTCACTACAGAAGTATAGGAGAAGTGGTTGGAGAATGGAGAGTGAGGGGAAAAAAGAAACAAGCAACCGTGAAATTCGATTTGAAGAGCATAGAAGAGAAAAAGCGACAGAGTCCATGTCTTGATTTGCACATTAGGTTTTGACAGCTATAAATAACAAACCGCGCTAAACATTTTTCATTTGTTTTCCTTTCAATTTGCCTAAGTGTGTTAGAGCCGCTGGAGTTTTGGCTCGGCCTGCTAGGACCAATTTGTAGTTTCCCCAGTAGAACGGATGAATCACACTGGTCAGAGTGTGTAGGTACGTTCTAGGCCCATGTCTTATGAGGACATAGTGATCTTTGTGTTCCAAACACACACACTTCTAAACCAGATTACTTTAGCCTGCACTGCTTCTGTGTTAATCATAAAACAGGCTGATGTTATTAACAGATTATTCACATTCTACAGCAGATTAAAGGACTGGCTCACTGTGAGAGCGATGTTTCCATGCTGAGGGCAATAAAAGAGCCAACACTCTACTGAGCAGCCTTATTACGATAAAGATACACACATGGCAATCTATTACAGCATTGCACTTTCACAGAAAAACTGTGTGCAGCAATGTTGACAGTATTATAGCTTAGTATATGGAGTGAGGCTTTTTAAAATTTTTATTATCCCTTATAGTCCCACAAGTGGGAAATGTATTCTCTGCATTTAACCCATCACACGCGCACACGTGGGCTGCCGTCAACAGAAACGTCCGGGGAGCAGTGAAGTTGGGACGGTACCTTGCTCAAGGGTACCTCAGTGGTGCCCGGGATGGGCAAAGGGGCAAAGTCCTAACCACTAGGCCATTTATCTACCCTAGTTCAGACCAGGGGTGTGACATTTTTACTGATGACTGGTTTTCTAGCTCTAGAACACTAAACATCTGCACGTGACATTAAAACAGTGTAGTAACAGAGAACCAACAACGGTTCTGCACCTAGTAAATCTGTTTCTCTGCATCATTTGTATCATAAATGGACAGAACCACCACAGGTACTGTTTAGGTTATGAACGTAGTCCATGTTAGTGTGTTTCCTGCTAAGAGTGGATCACACACAGCAATACTGCTTTTAACGCATCAGTGTCAGTGTTGGACTGAGAACAGTCGCACATCTAAATATGTCCAGCCAACAGTTTCATATGGTCAGAAACTGACCACTGATAAAAGGTTAGAGCAGCCGCAGTCTCATAAACAACTAACAGGCACGATTTGGTTAATACAGTGGCCTTTTTTAAGTGAAATGGCCTTAGTAACTACAGAGAAAAGATTTACTACAGTCTGTAGCTGTTAACTCGAAAGTACACCTGTATGGTAAATGGAGTTGGCAAAATGAACAATGATTGAAGAAAGGCAGGTGTACACTCTTATGTAAACATTTGGCCACCCCTTGATAAATAACAGATATTGGTGATTTTGTAATTGAAAAGATGGAAAAAATACACAATATTTTCAAGAAACATTGATGCATAGTTACTTTTTAGGACATTAATTGAACAAAAATAAAACATAAAAACATTATTATGGCACTGTACAATAGTTTGAGCACCCTAAGACTTCTAAAGGCTCATTTTTTATTCTAAAGGTTTCAGACCTTAAGCAGCTTGTTAGATCTGATGCGTGGCAACAGCTGTCATTTACTAATGTCAACTGATGCCAATTTCAAAGCTTTACAAATACTTTGACTCTTCAAACCTTGTGCACACACTTGTGGGCACTCAACAACCATGGGTTCCTCTAAGCAGCTGTGTAAGACTCTGAAAATGAAAGTTACTGATGCCCACAATACAGGTAAAGGCTACAAGAAGATAGCAAAACGTTGTCAGCTTGCAGTTATTCACAGTGAGAAATGTAATTAAGAGATGGCAGTTCAGGAGAACTGTGGAGATCTGGAAGACCAAGAAAACTCTCAGAGAGGACTGCTCGTATGCTAGGCAGAAAAACAAATCAAAATCCCCATTTGACTGCAATAAGCCTGCAGGAAAATTTGTGGTGGTGCCTCATTCCATAAGACCTTCATGAAAAAGTCAGCAGAAGAAAACTTGCACCTGCATCCTCATCATAAAATCCAATGTTAGATGTATGCAACAGAACATCTGCAGAAGTCTGGTATGTTTTGAAAACAAGTGGTGTGTACTGTTGAAGTTAAAATAAAACTCTTTGGCCACAATCAGCAAAAGCGTGTTTGGAGAAAAAGAAGCAGCATTTCATGAAAAGAACACCTTACCAACTACTAAGCATGGGGGTGAATCTATCATGTTGTGGGGTTGTGTTTCAGCCAGTGGCACAGGAAACGTTGCACGGGTGGAGGGAAGAATGGATTCCACTAAATACCAGCAATTTCTGGAAGCAAACATCACACCATCTGTAAAAAAGCTGAAGCTGAAAAGAAGATGAGCTTCTACAACAGGACAATGATCCTAAACAGACCTCAAAATCAACCATGGACGACCTCAAGAGACACAAGCTGAAGGTTTAGGAATGGCCATCACATTCGCCTGATTTAAACTTTATTGAATATCTGTGGGAAGATCTTAAAAGAGCTGTGCATGCAAGATGACCAAAGAATATTACAGAACTAGAATTTTAGACTTTTAGCTCTAAAAAGCGTTCGCAAGGTGTGAAATCTGCCAGAGGAGGTGTTACTAAGTACTGATTATATAGGGTGCCCATACTTTTATAGTGGGCCACAATAATGTTTAAATTTTTTTATCTGTGTTCAATTTATGACATAAAAGTAAATGTGCATCAATATTATGCATTTTTTCCTAGAGAATCTGTGTGCATCTTGTCAATTAAAAATGACCAAAATATGTTCTTTATCGAGAGTTGGCCAAACTTTTGCATAAGACTGTACAGTATATGCAGCCAGATAACTGTGCTAATTTACAATACCTCACTTTTTGTGAAGTTTTTTCAATAGTTAAGCATCGAGTCTGTGTAGAATTGTAATCAATCGTTTAAAATGTTCGGTTACAGCATTCGGCTACGTAGTGGATGTAGCAAACTCTACAAATTTGGAGGTTTTTTTGGGTTTGTCAAACCTGCTGTGCTCATGTCTATTTCACAAGTGTAGATTTCTTGTTTGACTGCAATCAGGGATTTTCATCACCATTGCAAGGGTAATTACAGAATTTTATGATGGAACCCTGTTCTGTGATTGATGCTGCTCCATGTCTGATCTTATCTCATGTGCAATTTCTCCACTCTACAGACGCCAGCTGAAGGAGCCTCCACGGCCATTTACGCCGCAGCTGCCTCCGAGCTGGAGGGAACCGGGGGGCTGTATCTGTACAACGGCCGCAAGACCGAGTCCTCAGTAACCTCTTACGATGAGCAGCTGCAGGCCCGGCTGTGGATGCAGAGCTGCGCTCTGGTGGGACTTCAAAAGGCCTGAGGAACCGGATAACTCCAGAGAGCACGTGGAGCTCCAACAGCAAAGCCTGATTGCCCCACACCCCTGTTTTTGTTTGCTGTACTTCACCTCATGCCTGATGCGACATTAATTTGCGTGGCCATTGAGAGAAGTAGTGTCCAGTGCTTCTCCTTCCTTCAAAAACGCACAACAGTTAGAGTGATGTCACTCAAATGCCTATGGAAATGATGCCTATAAGAATAGTAGTAGATATAGGGATGTCCGAACATGATGGAAGGTTCTCAAAAGAAGTTAAGTGAAGGAAATTAATCAGCATGGTGATCCTGACTCTACGGTCAGCACTATGGGAACTTTGCTTACCGTGTTATCGTAGTATTAACCATGGAATCAGAAACGCAATAAAATGTTCTACTGATTTGCCAAGCTGGGGCTGAGGCATGCTCCAATTTTGGAATCCATTTACATAAAGACAATCAAAGTACAACCTGATTATAGTTATGTACTAAAAAATTGACTGAAGTAGTCTGAAATTGACTACTTTTCATTCTTTACATTTATTTTTTTTGTTTTTTTTTGCACCCTTTCCAATGGACTAACCTGCCTATATGTAGTTCCCTTCTGTTTTCTGACTGCTAAATCCAACATCCTCTACTGCTTTTTAATGGATACCCACCGACTGCAACTAAGAACATCATAGATGCATTGCTGGAGGCCATTGATACATTGGAAAACAGTGCAGTTCCTTATTTCATCTTTCCATAGTGCCATTGAAAACCTATGTATAGATTCCTCAAGATAAAAATGTATTTCCCCTCTTAGGTTGCAAACTTGTTTCCCAAGGGGATATAGTTTTATTGCTTCTAACTTTTGGTGACTGTGATGTATTGAAAAAATGATATTCTTGTGTCTTAGCAACTACATCCCTTTGTTAAGTCATGACGTCCAGTAATATTGTTTCCGGGTCCAAGCTTCTACAAGTTTCATATCTTTCAAGAAATCTTACCCAACCTTTCAGTCAAGCAAAGAGCAGTACTGCGCATATTTTGTTGTAGAATGCTAAACTAAAACGGGGCCTCCAGTTTTTAAAAAGCTGGCACAGATAAGAAATGGTGAATAACACCCAAACATTTTTCTTAGGTTTTGCAAAGGCGAAAATTCTAATTTTCTGTTTCTTCTTAAATGGGGAAGCAGTTACAGTCTGGTGCATCACAGCTGCACAATTTAAGGTTGAACTGCAAAATTTGTGTGTGAAGCAAGGCCTTGTCCACATGGATGTTCAAATCTTGGGTAAATTAATGCGCTCTGAGCAACCTAGGCGTTTTTTTGTGAAATTTGTTTGACTACAGTATGACGTTACATTGAATGCCAACCTGGTAACAATTTGTGTTTGCCTGTGGGGGCAGTAACGAGTCAGTCCAGAGCTGTGGGTTTGAGGTTCATCCTTTATTGGCTGAACAATTGTCTTTATTAAGCTGAACCTTGACATTCTTATGTTAAAAATTCTTCTGATGAGGCAGGAAATATATCCACACTGCTGCTGAATTCACCCTCTGAATGCACAACATGTGAAGAATTATGGGACATTTCCGGTCCTCCAGAACGCTGAATGAACAGCCTGTAAATAAAAAAGAGGTTTTCTTCTCATCTGAGGTTCTGCATTGATTGGCACTAAAGACGTTGGAACGTGAATCCAGATTTGCTCCAATGAGCAGAAAATGGTATTTGATCTGTGCTCACGGTCAGACAACCATGTGGTCAAGGTCTAAAAGTGGACGTTAGAAGGTTTGGAATAGAGATGGTGTTATTCGGTCATCATTATTATAGGAGAATGTGCTGAAGGTAAGAGTAAGGAGCGTCGTGTTCAATGTTGGCGCGTACAACGAAGCTTTTGGACCCAATAATGTCTGTGGCGTCAGACTTAACAAAGGGTAACATCCTGTTCCTCAGTCTCTCATTTGTTGTCTTAACCACAGGTCTGGGTGAGAGATGGAGGAGCATCTGAAGTATCTCCCAAACATCTTGATTGCTTCAGTGCTAAAACGCACATACAAATTGCTCAGATTCTTTCTTAGAATGAGCATCTGCCCAAGGTCTCTTCGTGATTTACCAGTTATGTTTGTGATGAATGAGTGTTGAATCTCGCCTAGAGATGAAGACCAATGAAGAGAAATGTGAATTTAAAAAGACTCTAGTTTTCTAGCAGAGGATGCTGCTGCTCCACACATGCCCATTTTCAAGAGTCTTGTGTCGAAACCCTGGAACGCAGCATTGGCTGCTTTCCTCAGAAGTGCTCCTTTGACCTGCAGAACCGTTCCGTTGTGTTAGTGTCAGATGTTACTGTGTTCAGTGTGTATGTGTGTTTAACTGTAAGTGACCATGCAAATGATTTGACCAAATACGTGCCCAAATAATCTGTTCTACCTTACAATATTTCACCCCACAGCCAAGAACACACCCCCATCTACCTTCCCTTCCTGGTTTTCATCAGTTCAGCTTCGGGTTCTCTCTTATTGGAGCCTGCGCTACAACCCATGTGCATTAATCAGCGCGTCTGCGCGTCTTCATCATGATTGGAGGGTAATTACACACGTAATTGCACTTCTAGTCTAATTGCTTCCTTGCTTGACTACCAGTCAGATTAATTACGTAGTGATAAGATGGTGAGAAATAAATCTAGAACAATATTTGGGATTGCTGCAATGAGTTGATCAGAAATACAGCTCAGCACAAAACAGAGGTAACTTAACACACACACACGATTGTGAAACAGCAAACCACCGCTCACTGTGAACGGGACACAATGTTTTAATCATGTGTGTTTTAATCATGTCTCTCTCTTTCTCTCTCTCTCTCTCTCTCTCTCTCTCTCCTTTTTCTATCTATATCACCATCTCTCTCATGCCTCTCCTTCCTTTTTTTTTTATCTATATCACCTTCTCTCTCATGTCTCTCTCTCTCTCTCCTTTTTTCTATCTATATTGCCATCTCGTCTTTCTCTCTCTCCTTTTTTCTATCTATATCACCATCTCTCTCATGTCTCTCTCTCTCTCTCCTTTTTTCTATCTATATCGTTCTCTCTCATGCCTCTCTCTGTCTCTCTCCCTCCTATATAAATCTCTACCTCACTCATGTCTCGCTCTCTTTTCTCTCAACCCCTCTGTTTGTTTTGTCTCTCTCTTCTCCTTTCTTTCTTTTTCTTTGTCACTCATTCTCTTGCTGTTTTAACTCTAACCAACTTTGTTGTTTCATCTCCATACCTATTTTTTTCTCACTCTCTAACTTCCCCCTCTCTCTTTGTCTTTCTCTGTTTCTCTTTATCTATTTTGCTCTCTACATTTTTCTTTTTTCTCTCTCCTTCCTCTCTGTCCCTCTCTCTCTCTCTCTCTCTCTCTCTCTCTCTCTCTCTCTGAGTGAGTTTCTATGTCTCTGTTCTGCTGAGTGTTGTTGAAATGTCTGAAATTCATCTGTTCTTAAACTGAAAATGCTTATCTTTGGATGCATTAATGGAAATGATAAAAAAAAGAGCAGAAAATACCAGTGAAATCACTTTGCTTCATCTGTCGTGTCTTTATTTAATGTTTTTTTGGGGGGGAGGGGTAATGGTGTAAATGAACATGATGAAAATCAGATGAATATTTGATGACTTGAAATAATGCGATACGGTGCCTGCAACTCATTTCTAAGGACGCACTGAGAAATGAATAATGAGCGCCATTAAATAAGAAAGTTATAAAGGAGAAAGACAGAAAAAACAGGATATTACATTTGTTCGTCTCCTTTTTTCCCAGAACTGCTTTTCTACACTCTCTGTACAGTGCGAGTGCTAGAATCATAAGCGAGACGTTTGGGTTTGTACTCGCACTCGGTTGATTCAGTCTTTTCGTTTTTGATCAAAAGGATAGATCTGCTCTGAGCATATGGCCAATGTATTCTTGAGGGGAATGCCATATAGAGGACACAAGCTGTGTTTGTGTGTCTGTGTGTGTGTGTTTGGCTCTTTATGGGGACCAAATGTCCTCTGCATAATGCAACACATGTTGACATTGTGGAGACATTTGACTAGACCATGAGGAAAAGGAGAAAAGAGAAGAAGTAACAATGGTAACAGTAATATATAAGGACATCAAACACTTGCCCCCAGAATGCTGTTCCAAAAAGTCTTCATTTCAAAAGGTACACAAGCAAAAAAGATTGTTTTAGTTGCAATGCCCCATAAAGACAGGAATACAAACCTGTGTGTGTAAACTCTGTTCATCTTTGTTGGAACTGCACCCAGGATGAACACGAAAGTGTTTATCATTGTGAACCCCCACTTCAATGTGAAACGTGATCTCTCCAGTCATCCCATCCACACGTGGAGCAGAATGGTACCTTGCTCGAAGGTTCCTCTGTAGTTCCTGGGCCAGGATTTGATCCTGAGGCCTTCCAATCACAAGGGCAAGGTCTGAACCTCTATGCTACTATTGGCTTGATGGAAAATTTCCTTTTCCTTCCCGTGGTTGAGTGTAGAGACGACTTTGGTCCAGTATTTAACTGCAGTCATACCGAAAGCAATGAAAACAGTCCTCAGAATGATGGAAAACATGAACATCTGTGACACTGAGGGGTTTTTTTCAAGCGAAAATGCCTGTATTATAGAATATATCTCGTTACCCTTTGCTTGCTGAGTTTAAATGTAGGCTTGGGAGAGGTAGACCTTCTGTGTGGTGTATCACACGACAGTTCCCAGACGTCAGGTGTATCATTGACACATTTAGGGACAGTTATTGCAGAAAGCAATGGAAATACCCCACAAAGTCAGGATTACATGCTGTGTGAGAGTTGGGCTCCTCGCTGTGGCAGTAGCTGACTCATTTCTGTCACGTATTCCCTCAGCAGCCTGGTAGGATCAAACTGATTCGTCTGAAGTCCTGACATCCACACACTCCCACCATCACACGCACACACACACTCCAGTATGCAGACACAGTAGCTCTTCTCCGACACATACATGCCCACTGACACCAACGTACAAAGCATGTGAAATCACACAGGACACTTTCATTTATTACTGTACTAATCTCATTTAAGTCTGACAGTCTAACGAGGCATCATTGGAATCAAAGCCACGTTCAGCCATCCATACAGTTTCCATTTCAGCCCGCTGTGTTCTGACATGCTCATTATAACGGAGGCGTGGAGTTTCGCTGGCAACACAGCGAGAGTGATGAAATAAGAGCTGGTCACTATGAGCACACAGCATAATGGGAAAATCTGACTTAAAAAATAAAGTTTGATATAATCTGCATATGCTGCATTTGAATTCATCATGGTTGTGATGTCACACCTTTACAACACATTTACATACGTCAGCCAATAGTAGTTTAGCTCCACATGTTAAACTGTAGATTCATGAGAGCTGTAAAGACAAGTACTATAATATGTTTAAGCAGAAAAAAACAGTGACATCAACTACTCTTTACACACTAAACATTTTCATTTTTGCTTTTTGCATTTTTAAAATCCTTGTTTGCGTTTATTCTAATGATATCTTGTGTTTTGCTGCAGAAAGACTCACTACTGAGATAAATGGGAACAAACTATTAGTATATTATAAACTAATTGTAAATATTATAATACAATATATACAGTGAAGGAAATAATTATTATCGCTGATTTTGTAAATTTGCCAAACTGACAAAGAAATAACCTGTCTATAATTTAAACGGTAGGTTTATTTTAACAGTGAGAGATATTAAAATGAATTATATAAAATATATAAAGTGATTTGCACTTTATGAAATAAGTGTTTGATCCCCTACCAACCATTAAGAGTTCTGACTCCAACAGACCAGTTAGATCCTCCTCATTTCAACTCATCACCCACATTAAAGACACATGTCTCAACTAGTCACATGTATAAAAGACACCTGTCCATCAGACTCTGACTTCCATCATAGGGGCAAGACAAAATATATACTGTAGTGAAGTTAGTCTATGTCATACATACAGTGTTTGTTTCACTTCAGACATTTTTGGGATAGGGAGGCAATTGTATTGGGGTGATGGACACA
>JBBIGC010000001.1:41896553-41914818 GCA_037576955.1 Lepidarchus adonis
TCCTTAGTAGTTACACTGTAGTTACATGCATTGTTAATGTGTAACTACACAGTAATTAGAGACACTTAATATAAAGTCATGCTACAGCATCTCAATAGGATTCAGGTCAGGACTTTGACTAGGGCACTCCAAAGAGTTTTCATTTTTGTTTTTCTTCGGCAAATCAGATGTGAACTTGCTGGTGTGTTTTGGATCATTGTCCTGCTGTCATTTTTGTGTCTCTTTCTTAAGGTGGAGTCATGAACATTGACCTTTTCTGGGACAAGTGAGGCCTGAAGTTCTTTGGATGTTGTTGTGGGTCTTTTGTGACCTCTTGAACGAGTCATCGCTGCGCTCTTTGAGTAATTTTGATTGGCTGGCCACTCCTGGGAAGTTTCACTACTGTTCCAATTTTTCGCCATTTGTGGATAATGACTTTCATTGTGGTTCGCTGAGTCCAAAATGCTTTAGAAATGTCTTTATAACCTTTCCCCGACTGATAGGCCTTAATTACTTTCTTTCTCATTTGTTCCTGGATTTCTTTGGATCTCTGTATGATGTCTAGCCTTTGAGGATCATTTGGTCGACTTCGCTTTGTCAGACAGGTCTTATTTAAGTGAGTTCTTGATTGAGAACAGATGTGGCATGGGTGTGGCTAGAGATATTTAACTCAGGTGTGATGAACCACTGTTTAGTTAAGGTTTTTACATGGGGGTTGTGCAATCATTTTGTCACACAGGCACATGTACAGTAGGTTTGGATTTTTTTCTCCCTTAATAATAAAATTCTTCACTAAAAAAAACGATTTTGTGTTTATTTGTGTTGTCTTTGACTAATATTTAAATGTGTTTGATGATTTCAAGTGTGACAAACATGGAAAAAATTCAAAGTGGGTATTTGCCAGTAAAGGTACAATTGGATTGGATGTGGAAGAAATGAAGAAATGAAAAGACATAAACACTGTTATAGCTTTAGCCCGATGACTAAGTCAGAGCTTTTTTGAAACACCAAGGCTTGTGGGCTGATCCCATTAAACAGCATTGAGCACCTAAGGGCAATGAAGACTATCTGGTCTTGTCTGACCGAGCGACAGAAGTTCTGCTGGGGCAGAAGTCACAAATTTTTTTGCTGGTAGAGAAGGAATTTGTATGGAACTGCATAACCACAGACTGGTCAAAGTGCCATTGCTAACCTTTTGCTGAAAGCACTGGCCTAAGGCTGTTGAATAAGGGTGTTGAACTTCCCCTAATAAAGCAAGTCAGCGAATGTTTCCTGCCTTTAAACCCCATTCATTATGCCTTAAGCACTCAAGCCTCCCCTTTACTAAAAAGCAATTTTGCTTATTTTATTGGTTTTTATTTCAAATGTTACCTGAATCTTTTTTTATTTACAATATAATTCAAAGTAATAATTTATTTTGGTCAAATGACAAGCATATTCCATATGCAGCAAAAATCCTGAATCAAAATACAGCATGTCTTTCTTACTGAAATGTGTAAACCAAGCTACTGCTGTAAATCAGAAACATGACCATTGGCCTGCACTGCTTTCAAGGGCACTTTTGTGGGAGCACCTGGCACTACTGGCAAACAGGCCCTTGCTTTGGACCTGGTGGCCATGGAGGCTGAGCATGGAGTTCAGGCTCCTGAATGGAGCCCCATCACAGCTGCCTGGTTGGTGGCTTGCAGGGCCTGGCAGAGGCCGGCATGTCTCGTCTCCTCTGTCAGCACCCTGCAGGAGGCGCAACCTGTCTACCGGCCAGGCCTGCCAAAACAAGCCGGCACAGCTCCCCTCACTCACATCCAAACCTTCAGCCTTTTGGGGGGAGGGGGTGTTGGGTGCACGGACCTGCCAAACGCACTTCAATTAACGGGTCTGCGCAAAGAGGGAGCTGTGGGCGAAGCAGGTGAACCAAGATGAGAACAGCTGATACAATACTGTGTAAGAGTTCTTTCACACATAAAAAAACAATTAAGAATTCAATAAAAAAATTATAATAAACTTTCAATCACTCAAACCAGGGATTGCTTTGATTGTGAGACATGTAAGTGGATCCAATACAAAGTACAGGCAGCCATAATAAATTCAATAACATGCACACTTACAAAACTAAACCAAACCAAAATAAAAAGTTAAAAACCTCCAACAAGTCCGACTGAAAGATAAGCACGGTTTAGCTAGAACAATTGTACATCAGAACCTTTTCTGACTTACCTGATATTACGGAGCCCGCAGCGTCACCTGCGGGAGAAAAATTGATCATGTTTTTGTGTTTTATTCTGTTTTATTGTATTTTATTGTTTTATTTTTTCATTTTTATTCACTTTTATTTATTTGTTCTTAACATATTTTACTGTACAGCACTTTGGTCCTGTGCTGGTATAAAAGTGCTTTATAAATAAAGTTGGATTGGATTGGATTGGAAAAAAAAAACAATCCGTGGCGACGGATTCGCAATCCGTTCCCTCAGTTTATAAACCGTACCCACGAATTCTTAAACTGTTCCCTCGGTTTTACAAATCCACCATGTACCTGCTAGAATCACTGTAAGCAGTCAGTTAAAATGTTTTCCGCTTAATAATACACAATAAAAAAATATACAATTAGATTCATTACAAGTATCTGGAAGTTTGCTGTTCTTCTAAAATGAATCCAATGAGTAGAGTTTACAGTCCCGTGATGAGTACAGTTTATGGTCCTGTGGGAACAGATTGCGAAAGCGTGCGCACGGATTATGAATGTGTGGGTATGGATTCAAAAACCGAACGTTCGGTTTATAAAATTTGAGCGCACGGATTGGAAATTCGTAGGAACAGTTCATTCATCCGTGGGCACGATTTGTAAAACCGAGGGAACAGTTTAAGAATTCGTGGGTACAGTTTACTGTATAAACTGAGGGAACGGATTGCGAATCCGTTGCCATGGATTGTTTTTTTTCTCCTGCAGGTGGCGCTGCGGGCTCCGTATGATATAGATGGATATTGACTGAAAAAAACCCACATCAGGCTGCCCCCTTAGCCCCTCACATAGCTTCCCTCTTTGTTGGAAGCCTGTATCTGAGCCATGCGTCTGCGGACGGAAAAACTGAAAAGAAAAGGACATGAATCAAGACTGTTTCATGTAAGATAGAAGATTTGCATTGAGCCTTTCAAATGAGGCCTTTATGCGGCGGATGACTGACAGTCATAATGGAGTAATGCTTGTGGAACGAGCTGAAAAGAGGCCGGCAGCAAGCCAGTGTGAATTGGAGGAGGAAAGCGGGAGAACCCTCTCCCAAAATAGGGGACTTATAGCCTCGTTCTGTTTTCTGTGCCGCTAAAATGGAGGAAAAAACAGGAGCACTTCCTGTTCAGAACTGTCGGCTGTCTGACATTAAACTTCTGTGGTTAAAAAGAGGACCACGTAGTGCAGAGGAACTGCCTGCTAACAAGGCTATAAATTACCCACAAGGCTAGAGGACGAGAAATGGTGTTTGTTGTACTAGGAATGGAAGAAAAGTGTGTGAGAAAACAAGCTTGGCAGTAAAATGTGATGAGTAGTTGTTTTATTTTGAGAAAAAAAAAGCTCAACTTGCTCATTGTTGTACACATCACATTTGTTTCACTGGGAGTAAACAATCATAAACAATTCAATCAGTTAATTAGTTTTATTGTGACCACTTTTCTGCTATGTCTCACCCAATTACAGGTTTGCGTGAAGGTTAGCTTGTTCGCCAACAATGCAAGCCTAGCTTGTTCACCAACTCAGCTAACAAGAGGCCCACCCTGATTATTTTAACGCTGAATGATGGGGGAAAGGGCCACATTAAGATGGTTGGAGAAAACAGAGAGTGGGATCTTTGACTAGTCTTTCTAGATCATCCAAAGTCATGGGTCTTCTCTTATGCACTCCCCTCTTCAGCTCACCCCACAGGTTTTCAATGGGGTTGAGGTCTAGCGACTAATGTGATCATGGGAGGAACTTGATTTTGTGTCTGCTAAGACATTTTTCTGTAGATTTTTTCCATATGTTTAGGGTCATTGTCCTGCTGGAAGACCTAACGATGACCCACCTTCAGCTTTTTGGCAGTGACCACCAGATTTTAGCTACATTTTAGTCTCATCTGACCAAAGCACCAAAAGCATTTGCATTTGTTATTGTAGGTTAGAAAAACTTTTTCCTTTCATATCTTCCAAACAGCCTGTTGGCATGGAAATAGCATCTTATGGTTGTCATGGAGACTTTGTGACCCCAAGCAACAACTCTTTGGTGCAGTTGTCTAACAGTGAGCTTTGGAGAATTTTTTACTTCTCCTGCCATCCTCTTTACTGTGGATTGTGGCAAGATAAACGTGCGTTCTCTCCCAACCTTGTTTGTCACTGTTCCAGTCGTTTTAAACTTTATTGTCTTTATTGTTCTTCTGATTGTAGATGCAGGCAAATTTTGGCGAGTAGCTATGTACTTGTAGCCATTGCCTGACTGGCATGTTCTCTTGTCTATCCCATGCTGGACAGTGGCTAAGAGCATTAGGACTCTGTGTAATGTCATATTTAAAAAAACAAAAATAAATAAATAAAAGTTCCTATTTATTCTGACATTAAAAACTAAAGTAGAAATAGCAAAAATGTCTCAAATACATTTATTTTATAGTAATTGATAGGGCTGTCAATAATTATAACAAATTATTTTGTTAAAAATAATAATTCTTAAAATATAAATTTATATATATATATATATATATATATATATATATATTTTTTTATTCACTTGAGTTAAATATCTTTTTTTTTTTTTTTTTTAAAAGTTCAGTGTGAGATTATGCTCCTGCAATAAGGTAATTTAAAAAAAAATATTGTGGAGGGTGTTATATGTTTCAAATACAAAACAAACTTAATAAATTAATTAATTACCCTACAATCTATAGATAAATATAGATGAAGCACATTCTGTGGATTTAATATTCATGTTTACACTAATAACACTGAAATACAGATGTTTCATGTAATCCAGTATCTATACTATCATGACATTTGAGCTTAAACGGACATGTATAAATTAAATATATTTTAAATGGCACAGAATTACAAAGCATCATTCATTTGATGACCTATGCTTCATCAAATAATGCGCCATTTTCCATGTAAACACATTCAAAAGTGTATTTATCAATATAAACATATAAACTGGTGTGATCAATTTAATGTCTAAGTTGCCAAAATTGTGACTGCACACATGCCAAGGGCATGTCCCATCAAAGTTTCCCATGGAGATGTTTGGAGGTTCATCAAGAACAGACTAACTAATGTTCCCATTCTTAATGGCTCAGATGACCCTTTGGAACGAGAGAGATGCCACCCAAGAACACCTCCATCTGCTGCCTATCAGGGGAAAGCCACTCTTCTTCAAGTGTCCTTGCATTCAAAAAGCCCTGAAAAAGCAACAATAATATGAAAAACAATCCACTAATCATTTAAGTTACTTTAGTCGCATTCGAATATTAAGATGCTGATATTTTTAGCTATAAAATTACATTATAATGTTTCTTTCAAATGCACACATAGTTAGACACACTTAAATGATTTATTATATACATTTGGTTTATCATTTCTGTCAGCAAGTTCTAGTCTGCAATTTATGTATATATTTTGGGGTAAAGAAATGTAAAAATAAATAAATAAATATATAAAAACCCTTCTTTCTTAAACACAAATGCTGTGTTGATTAAAAGGTTCGAAGCTGGAATCTGTCTCTAATTAGCTCAGTGAAGTATTGAATATAAATGACACTAGTTCTCTTATTAATAGCAATAGCTGCAACTTCAATTAACAATATATGTATTGTAAAAAACTAATTCTCAAAAAACAAACAAACAAACAACAACAACAACAAAAACTCTGGGGAACACCATTGGTCGTTGTGAAGAGAGTTGCTTTCATGGAGTGTTTATTGCACACAGCTCCATTTCTATGAATATGGAATGAAGTACAGTATATAAGTCACTCTTTCATGAATATTTCATGTTCTTGACAGTAATTAACAAACAGGAACTCTCCTGGTGATAAGCTAGCTACTGTGCTCCAGTCCTGTGTTGCTTTTAAAACCTTGTGAGAACATCGAATGGCTCTCATTGTGCCTCTCTGGCCTCGGTGGTACATTCTTTTCTGTTTTAGCTGAGGCAGCTATCTGAACATCCACACAGGCAGATTACCCTCCTCACCACCAATCCTATCACTAGAGTGGAGAAGAAGACGGCCTGCTGGCAACCGGCCAGAGCTTCTAGCTTGCTCTGTAAAGTGTGTGTGTCTGTGTGTGTGTTTATTTATTTAATAAATACATTCAATAATCTATTTATAATTTTAAATATATAATTTAAATAAGTCTAATTCAGATAAACAGTAAATCTGAATTCAAATGCACACAGTTGTGTTCTCTGAGCTTTAAACTTAACAAAACTCATCATTAGACTCGCTGTGTGTGTGTTTGTCCTTAAAAATACATTTAATAATCTATATATAAATTTAAATATATAATTTAAATAAGTTTAATTCAGATAAACAGTAACTCTGAATTAAAATGCACACAGTTGTTTTCTCTGTAGAGCTTTAAACGTAACAAAACTCATCATTAGACTCTCTGTGTGTGTGTGTGTGTGTGTGTGTGTGTGTGTGTGTTTATCCTTAAAAATAAATGTAATAATCTATATATAATTATATAATAAATATATAATTTAAATAAATCCAGTTTAGATAAACAGTAACTCTGTAGAGCTTTAAACTGAACAAAACTCGTCATTAGACTGTGTGTGTGTGTGTGTGTGTGTGTGTGTGTGTTTGGGTTGGGAGGGCCACTACAACCACAGTGGAGAACTAATGTTGGAGCGGTTCCTCTCAGCCTGCAGCCCAGATGGTCCTGGATCTACCTCTATGCTGTCCACAACTGCTTCTGCTCGTTTAATCACTCATCCCCCCCCGCACACACTCACACACACACTCACACACACACTCACTAACCCAGTCTGAACCCAGTGCAGGTGCGTCATTCTGATCCTGAGTTAATGTGTTAAAACAACAGAGCCTGGACGAGTGTGATTAACTGAGCAGTCTGTAAGCCGGCATGATCGTGTAATCAGTCTGCAAAGCATTAGGTTCAACACACACACACACACACACCCTGCTAAATCGTAGAGGAGGGAAAAATCTGGTGATACATTATAAACAAAACCTGTGCAGATAATTGGACACATGTGAAAGTAGTTGTTATTAGGACTTCATTTCAATTCTCTTGCTTGTTTTTCTCTCCACACTGGATCAGATGCTGGTGGAGATGTTTGGGGGAGAATGACGGGATTAGAAATGGTATTCAATGTAGCAAATCAATGATCTGTGGTGTGGAGGTTGGGGACTATCTGTGGATGTGTGGCTGCATATTCAACAAAGACGAAAATGGCCTTAGCAGACCCAAGGCATTTCAGAGTGAAAGAGAACTCAGTGGCATCTGCTTCAGTATAAACTCAGTGGAAAACCTTGCACAGCTTTTATTCTGCAGAGTTCATACCTGTCAGTCATCTAAGCTAATTAAAACAAATCTTATAAGACGACAATGAAGAGATAAAACAGAAATAACAACAAGAAACGAACCAAAAAGAAAGTGAAGCGAGTAACAAAGGGGGTTGACATTATGTCATCCCTGACTCGTCATCCCCGGGACGGTGGCTTCGAGCGCAGGGATGACACAAGCCTGGATGGGTTCTAGCTCTATTCTCTGGCTCTTTAATGAGCCAGCAGGCCTGTGTGGCAGTGCTGCTGGGAGGGAGGAGATAAGCCCAGTCGCTGTTCCACCGCTCCTGCCGAAAAGACGCCAACACTCCGCTAAGCCTCACCACAGTCGGGGGCCTGCAGTGCCCCAAAACAAAGCGTCTCATTACGGGAGAGAGTGGGGAAAGGAAGACGGGAACTGGAGGTGTTAGAGAATAACAAGAAAGTTGCCAACAGTGGCTGGTGTCATTTAGAGAAAGAGAGCGAGAGAGAGAGAGAGAGAGAGAGAGAGAGAGAGAGAGAGAGAGAGTTAGAGGGTTGGGCTGTGATGATAAGCAACATTGAGAAATAAACGTACAGATATCCTGTGATGAAATTAGAATTATGGATATTTGTACTTTTTACAGTAACATTAAGTATAACTATTTTCATTTGTACCGATAGGGAGCGACAAAGCAAATCATAATTGCACATTCTAATAGTAAGGTAGCATAGGTGATGGCATCCATATTGTTTATTTAGCATAGCATTTTAAGGTGTAATGTGATGAATTGCTTATTGTGCACAGATAAGTCATTTTCAGATATTTTTAAATATATTTTTCCATCCATCTTGCTTTTCAAAACCCTTGCACAGCTTATGCACACGAACAAAACCTTAACTGTAATTAATAAAATAGAATAAGTAAACGCATAAACAAAGAAACAAAGAAACAAACAAACAAACAAACACAAACAAACAAACACAAAATGCAAGTCGTTGATTTGGATACTATTGACTGATACTGACTGATGAAAAATATATGAAATCCTGAATTTTGCTAAAATTATGAGCTTCAGTACAGAATATAATATTACATATATTCTGTACTGAAGCTCATAATTTTAGCAAAATTCAGGATTTCATATATTTTTCATGTTTTCATTGCTATAATACACTGTGCAAAAAAATTCACTCAATTTTGAGAATCCCTTCGTTACTCATTCATAACCCTTCATAACCCAATCTTGGTGGATCTTACTTATGTTACATTGTGACCAATTAGAGAACACAGAAAGGAAGATAGAGAGAAGGTTGCAAGAATAAGAGACTCCAGGAAGCCTCATAGCCAAACATCACTTCCTCAAATGGGCTTGTATTACATCTTGCTCCATCTTTGCCTCATTCCTCAATAGAATTGGCAGTTCCTTGATTTGAGGAGAAAAACAGTTTGGACTAGGAAGGCACATGAGGATTTGCATAGCAGATCTGCCGTGCAGACCATTGGGACGGCTGCTGCTCTTCTTTAACAGGTCTGTGTTAACCCTATGCTAATGCACCAGATGCCAGGTGCAAATAAATCAGGGTCTAACAGGACCTGCATCTGTGTAACTGCGAGTCGGAGAGAATCCACACCTTCCTTCTACCATAAATTGTGGGGCTGCTACTTATCCAGCTGGCTGTAATTTTGCCAATGAACAAGGGAAACAAGTGTGCTTGAGCTCTGTTAAAGTCACCTATTCAGTGGATGATAAATTAATAGCTTAATTGAAATGCGAAAATGGAGTCGAATGGGACAATAGTTTAAATTTGGTGCTCATCTACATTTCCTACAAAAAGCCTAGTTTTCAGGCCTAAAACAAGAATTTAAAGCAAACCCAATTAAAATAAAGGAAACATTGGGACATAATTCCATTAACAAGGTTAATTTGTTTGTTAAATTATATATAAAAAATCCACAAAAACAAATGCAAGATACTAAAAATTGTGCAATTTTTCTCTTTATGATGCCATACATCTTTCAACGCATTCAAACATGAATCAGGATCAGAATCAGAAAAACTTTATTATCCCTGAGGGAAATTGCTTGCATGGATACTCCACCTACAAAGCCACATTGCAGAGTAAAGCCTGAATTGATGAAATAGTGTTTCAGACTGTTTTCTTGATGCAGCATGTCCTTTTCACAATATTATGTATTGTAAATGGTAACATTTTGCTGATGACATGAAATTTAAAGCTCGTTACAAAAAATTTTACATAATAAAATTACTTGACAAATTGCACTTGTTTACAATGCATTTTAGAAAATTTCTCAACATCTCAAGAGATTTGGGTCCTATTTATGTAATATAATATTCTGTACTGAAGCTCATAATTTTAACAAAATTCAGGATTTCATATATTTTTCATGTTTTTATCAATCAGTGCAGCTTCGCTATAATACACTGTTTGTTACTCATTCATAACCCTTCATAACCCACTGGTGTACAGACTAATAAATACATCTGTGATGATAGTTAGCATTAGCTAAACGGTAGTCCAACTTTTTCAGCTAGCTGGTGAAAATAAAATCTTCACCTTAAAGCACTTAATCTTTCAAAATAGACTTCCCTTCAATATTGGGATGGAGCTGGGGATTGGTCGGCCTGGGCGCCATGTTGAACTCATTTGCATTACAGACAGTGACTGTGGGTTTGGGCACTCGTGGGGTTGAATACATTGTGCTTATGGTGTTTTTGGGTGTGGGAATGTGTTTATTATGTGTGGGAATTTTTGGGTAGTTTTGAGGTTGTTTTGTGGGTGGATGGCTGAGCTGCCCCTTTCGTGAGTGGTGCTTTAGATTATAACTTGTCAGCTCAGCCCTCCACCTCCATACTCAATTTTGGTGTGTTTACTTGCTGCCGTGGTAACCTCTGTGAAAAGAGTCAGCCATTTTCCCTGAGCTCTTTTAAGAGCTCCAGGAGCAAAAATAAACCAAAAAAATAAGCAGAAACTTTGTGTCAGTGTCTATTCCTCATGCGTCGCTAAAATATATACCCATCATCAGAAGGGGTTTTTCCTTTCCAGATTACTGCAACACCACAGTAACAGCTGAGTAGGTAAATTTACAACAGATGTAGTGATGATTTACTATTTTTTTGGCCTAATGGCCCTTAAATGAATTTATGGATTTTAACCACATAACCACAAATATTGGGCCTCATTCACCAACCATCATTCTCCAGCCATTCTTACAAAGACAAATTAGCTAACCAATTTTACAGGTCAATATCATGAGATTTAAATTACAACAATGTTTTGTTTTGTAATTTTTTAAGTATCAGTTTGATACATTTAGTACAAAAGTTAATATAAATAATTTATTTTTTTTAATCAATGCCATCCAATCATTAGGGTTTGATTAGACTATTTATAGCCCAGAGTAGATCTATTTCTGCATCCTAGGTATCTCTCAATTTAGATCAACAATGGGGTTCTTCATTCTAAGAACAATAGGAACACAGCATGGACATTTCTTAGAACCTTTATTAAAATTGCAATTGAGCAAAAAGAGGAAGATAACGGTGAATTACTTATTCTTATCAATTCTTAATTTGATTAAGCCTTAAACAGCGTATTCACCAATTCAATATCCATGAATCAGCTGAATCATAAAGTTATAGAATAGAGTATCAGCTGAAATTTAGTGATTCTGGTTGATGCTTGGCAGATTTCACTTTGGGAATTCCAGTGTATCTTGATAGTGAAGAAGGGATGAGGTGGTTTTCGTTAGATAGCCCAGTGTTACCCATTACCCTGCGTTGGCTGCGTTTGACAGTGCGTTGCATCATGTGATTTTGCCTTTGATTAAATTGATGGGTATATCTTTAGAAGTTTATCGTCCAATCTCCACATGCCTCTTAGATATTCTGAGTGCTCTTCAGAGCATGGCAAAAGCTCCTTTTATGATCATAGAGAGTCAGAGAATATTGCTTTTTAATTGACTGTCATTAGAGCGTTATTTCTGGAATTCTCTTCCGAAAATGAGGTCTCTTCCCATATGGAACCATTAGTTGAGTGACATGAGATATGCTAGTAATGTTTAATTTGCACAAGATGCCCTGGCAAGACATGTTCCCTGCAAGAGTGGAGCAATAGCTGACCTCAAACGCACGTGCTGTTCTGTAAACTGTGGAGCTCAAGCCGAGGAGACTCCTTGTATGGCTATAGCGGCCTTGCACCATCACACCTGATTTGAGCTGTCATCTTCCTGTCAGAATCAGCCCATCCCTTGATGAATCTGGTCAGTTGAATCTCAGCACCGCTAAAGGATCTTGAATGGGAGATCCCGATGGAGAAGGCATTGCTATGCACCACCTACTGTGAAGGGCTTTAGTTTCTGCAGTTCGCTTGTCAGTTGCGCTAGTTTAGCTGGTTGCTGACATTCTTCGGATGCCACAATATCAGGAAAAGGGAAACTCCACTTCCCTATGGGATAAATTAATGCGCTTGCTAACTAAGCTCTTACCTTTTCTCTTTTTCAGCCAACACTAAACAGAAAAAACACTTGTACCTTCCCTATTGTCACGCTACTGTACTGCTCTCCCCATGGGACATGTCTTTTCCCTCATGCAGTCCCAGAGGGCTCTGTGAGTCCTGTCCAAACGCAGCAGGTCTAAGGGCTTCCCACTGGAGCTCTGAGTGGTTTGGGACGGCATCGAATGAGCAAGTGCTGGGCCAGAAACCCTGCTCCTGGCACTGTGCTCCACCAGGGAGAATAGCAGGACTTAACTGCTTCTCTCTGCAGCTGTCAGACCAGCGAACGTCCACAAACACATACACACTCAAACCCCTCGCACTGCAGACTGTGATGGGCAGCACCAAACACAGATAAATAGGTACACATTGTTATCAAAGTGGGAAAGCTGATTAAACCAAACACGCAAGCAGATTTAGGGCTGGCAATAATGTGCTTTGGTTTACTTATAATAATAGGGGCTTAAACAAACGCAGTGCACTTGTTTCATGGGATTTCCCTCTTGCGCCCTGCTTGTTCCCCCAAAGCTGTATGACCATTTGCAGGAAATACAAGGAAATTATTACAGGTCATGTTGTAGCTATAAAAAGAAAACCTCATAACTAATTTTACTTCACTTTAGAGTTTATATTTTCGCCATTAAAGCTGACTTTTACATTAAAACCATTAACCTCATAAACAGAGCATTTATAATTTTTTAATCAACACATTAATGAACATGAATTCCTTCTTCTATGAAACCTTTTCTTATTGAACAGCATATTGTTATCGCTAGAATGGTATCACTTTCTATTAATGTCATATTCTGAAGACCCAAACAGGTTGCTATCTGTGAGGATCTACAATCTGCTCCAGGTTTTCGTGTGAACTTTTTCCTTCATTGCAAAGTATTGTTTTGGCTGCCATTGTTTTCTTTCTTGGATCTCTAGCTTTGGACTTTCTGCTTGTTTTTTTTTACTCTGATTTTGTCAGAAAAGAAAAAAAACAAGCAGAAAGTCCAACGCCAGAGATCCAAGAAAGTAAATTGGCAGGCAAAACTACGATGGAATGAAGGAAGAGTCCTTAAATAGATCAATTAACAGGTGAACTCACTCTTGGTAGCTCCAGTTCACGCAAAGACCTGGAGCGGATTGTAGTAGGAGATAAGAAACCCCAGGCTGATCCTCACAGTAACACATTGTAAAGCATTGATAGGGCCTTAAACACATTCATTTGCTCACGTGTTATCAAAAGCGCTTGTTTAAGTTGGGTAGTGGGGAATTTGGAGCTGATCCCAACTGACTATGGGCCACTCTGGACAGGAGGCCAACCCATCACAGAGACAAGTCAAGCCATTGGGCAGTGGGAGGAAACCCACAGAAACGCAGGGAGATCCTGCAAACTCCACACAGAAAGGTTGGGGGTTGAACCCGGGACCTTCTTGCTATGAGGTGAAAGCACTAACTATTACATACAGAGCATTAAATGTTTATCACATGTTATAAGGGTTTATTATGTATTATAAAGGGTCATAATGCATTATAAGCTTCACAACCAGCATAACCATCTAGATCTACTTCACGAAGTTTAGCTAAGTTGCTAATGCTAACATACAAGCTTAACCAAACCCGAATGTAAGCATTACCTATACCAGTCAATTGGCTATGCTTATCTACCCATCTTACCCAGACTTTTAAATCTAATTTACATTTTCATCTTTCATCATGATAAGCTTTTGAGCAACCTTGACCATCAAAGACTAGATTAGACCGAAACCAGTTGGTCATAGACTGATTGTTAGGGTGGTGTTGATTGTCTATTGCTTATCTCTGATTGGCTGGATTAGATTTAGATTAGAATATGGACTCTCTTTGGTGTTGATGAAATAAAATGGTATGAAAACAGCTTAAAAAGCATTATTGCTCATATTGTATAAATATGTATATTCATAGTATAAGGCCTTATTGATGCTTCCTAATGTGTTATGAATTTGTATATAGCTTCTTATAATGGCATTCATAGATTTTTTTCCTTTATATAATTATATATGTAATAATAATAAGTTACATTAGTATAGCGCCTTTCACAAACCCAAGGTCGCTTTACAATAAAAACACACACATAAAAAAAAGACTAAATAAACAAAAGAAAATGTCAATCATGAAACAGAAAGGTTTTTAGATCACATTTAAAGGAAGACAGGGAGGAGCAGTCACAGAGAGATTGAGAAAGAGTTTGGGAGCCAAGGTGCTGAACGACCGGCCTCCTAGCGTGGAAACTCTTATACGAGGAACCAGAAGAAGATTACTACCAGAAGATTATATCCCTTCATTAAATATAATGTCATAATTATGTCCAATCTCTAAGTTCTGTTTCCACACCACACTGTTCCCATGTTACTGTATCTCCGTTTCTACAGTCAGAATAGTGATTTTCTCACACCCTGACCACGTCCCGAATCAAAGATCAACTGCATCTATAATACAATTAAAAAGAGAAAGAAAAGTGTAGGAAATCTGGCCTGTCACTGAGGATCATAACCAGTTTTTATGTGATTTTGTGATCACACTAGATACTATACTTCTATAATCCGGTTTGCGGTGGGAGTGCGCAGAAGTCGTCCTAATGAGGGGTTGGAATGGGTGCTGGTGTGGAGTGAGAGGCCGCAGTGCGATGTCATGCTTCTACATTCCATAGTGTTTTGTGCTAAAGCCAGAGCTTGCTATAGATCCCATCTCCTGTATACTCACTTAATGCCCTCCTCTGCTCCCTTCAGCCCCTGTCTGCTGCCATGCATATCAATGCTTTATGAGGGAGAGAGGGGTGGGGTGGTTGGAGGCGGACTGGGCTGTGCATTGAAGCCTGCACAGACGGAATCAATCAAGGTTGCATGGTTACTGCTCTAGTGCTCTAGGATCAATAGATCCACAACACTATCCCTCTGCAAGCTTATAAGAGAGGGGTAAATAAGTGCCCATGTGCCCCCCCCTTGTGCTCTGACGGTCCGTTTTGAATGCCCCATAGCAAAAGAAAGGGCAGGAGAGCAAGGCGGACGGGGTTGTACTGAACGAGAGGAGCAAAGGTTCCTTTCTCTGCTCCACTGGCTCTCCACAATGCCAAAAGGGGCTGCAAATTTAGATTCAAGGTTTTGTGTGTGTGTGTGTGTGTGTGTGTGTGTGTGTGTGTAGGTGAATGTGTGCGCTTGTGCATGTAGTGTTGGTAAAGGTGGTGAAAATTGGCTGTTAATGCTAATGTGACTTTAAACATATCGTAAAGTTTTTCTATAACTTAGAATAAGGGCTCTCGCCTAAAAAATGAGTATTTAAAGGCACGTTGTCATGGAAAACCAAACTGTGCATTTATTTGTTTACTTGTTTGTTTGTGTGATATGAAAATACAGTCAATATCATATACCATTCAGTCCATATTGTTCATATCAGGAAACGAAGCTGTAAAACCAGTTAATTTCTCATTTTTGCTTCTGTGATGTCACAAAAACCAACACATTTATTGCACTCCCTTATTCAACCTACAGCAGCTTAGCCCCACCTATTTCATATTAACATTAGAAATTATATTTCAACCTTATTCTTTATGAAAGAGACAAAATACAGGACTTGCCAACTGGAACAGAGATTCTTTTACATTTATTGAGTTTCAAAAGCACAGGAACAAAACCAGCCCCTGTCTAATCAATACAGAGAGTTAGAAATATCACATAAATATACAGTATGTGAATTAAACACAAAAACATAGGTATTAATTCATGCTTCACAGTAAATGACACTAGCGTGTGAAAAGTTTTCACTTTTTGGAAGAGGACTAAGACCCTAAAACATGGCCATCAGCCAAAATCAGTCAAAAATCGATAAAGTTTATATGAGAATCCACGAACCCTTCCTTCCACCCCCGGAGAGTAAGAGTGAGAGAGAGAGGGGGGGGGGGGGGGATGGGGTGAGCACTGGGCAGGGATTTGAAGTTGCTCTCTTTAGCACTGTGAGGTTTAGAGAAGAGCAAGCCCTGTGCTATTGAAACGATGGCTGCGCAGGTATGAGAGCAATGATGCAACAAAGTGGGTTTAAAATGTAAAGAGCAGAGGAATGAGCGACAGGGCCTTTTCATGCTCTGACAGTTAGCATTTCAAATGGCTGAGTTTGAATTCCTACTCTCTCTCTCTCTTCTTTTCTCTCTCTCTCTGTGTAATGTGGCTCAGGTGCCGTCTTTGGCCAGAGGGTGGCACTCTAGTAATTGTGTTCTTTTCTCTGAATGGGACTGCAGGACAGCTCAGTGCGCATCCTAGTAATACAGTACTCATTCAGAGCCTAGCACTGGACAACACACACACACACACACTGCGTATAACTGCACACACACAGGCATGCATGCACAGCTTTCTAAGAATGTATAATCTGATTTCAAATACATCAGAACACCTTTTTTTCTTCAAGCACGCATTGTTAAACATGTTTCCCAGATATTTGTGCTTAATCCACTTATTACGTCTAACTATATAACTTTTTTTAAATGACACTTTTCTTAATAATCAAAATCTGTTAAAATTAAAGTAGAAGTATGTCTGTCCTGTGTAGATTCAGTACTGGTCCTCATCTTTTTAAGCCAAAAAAGTCTTGTTATATATATTATAACATGTATATATTATAACATGTTATATATATTGCACAATATTTTATATATTATATTTATATTTTATTTTTATAAGCTATTTGCACACTACTTCAAAGTGTCAATGTTAACTGTTTACTGTTTCTTTTCCTACTAACTCAATTAATACCCCATTACTAAAGAAAAAAAACCCAAAAAACTGTACTTTATCATGTTACATTGTCGTGTTATGCTGTATTGTAGCTCTTTGTTTGCACACTTTGTTGTGTGTTGTCTATTGTTTTCCCTTTTTATATAGAAATAGATAGTTTAGGTTAGCTAATAAAGTTCTGTTAATTTAAGTTGTGCTGTTAAGTTACGTTATGTTGTGTTTGCATGTATGTAGCACCTTAGTCCTGGAGGAATGTTGTTTCGTTTTACTGTGTATTGAACTGTATTCGGTTGAAATGACAATAAAAGTCTTGATTTATTTTCAGGTAAAAACAGACAAACACTTTTATATTGGATTTTTTATTCACAAAAACTAAGTATTATCAGTTTTTCACAGACAAGCTGTAATATTAGAATAACTTTTCTGAGTTCTGATGCTTAAACATGTTGAAAAACTGCTGAATTGCAGTAAAGGTCAATATTCGCAGAGAAAAACGACCCTTTTATTAATGAACAACTCTGCTGTCATTCATTTCAGGATGAAATGAGCAGAGTTACCTGTGGGAACATCAAACTCTCCTCTACCAATAATATTAGGCCCTGTATCATCACTGATCCAGTCATGAGTTCACTCAGTTAATACCTGATATCTGACATCATGTGGATAGAATTCAACAACCTCCATGCATCATTTGCATTATTTATAGGCATAATGCCATTAAATATGACACAATGTGTCTGATCCAAGCCACAGCCAATGTAGGGGGGAAAAGGACTAACCTCATAAGAGTCATAATGGCTGGAGATAAAGAGTTTAGCAGAAGCAGTGACCTCCTGAGCATTACTTACCTGCGGAGTACCAGCAGTAATACCTCCAGTCAGGCAATTAGTCCTGCATTTATACACACGCTGATCTTATCTCCTCTATTAGAGGACCATCTGCTCATGATTCATGCAGTTATGAACAAGTCCTCTGTTAGCCCCTAGCTACATGCTTCCAGCACCTTTACAGAATGTAGTTAGGTTCCACAATCATTCAAGAGCTGTAAATGGAACAGGACCTGAAATCGCACTTTAAACACACTGAAGTGATTCTAGAGGAACAAAGCAAGGCTTCCACATTTTTGTTGGAGTGAGGTTGTGGACTGGGCCAGGCAGATAAATGGCCTTTTTTAAATTGAAGGCCTTAATATTGAAATACTATAAAAGGAAAATAAAATGACCCTTTTTTATATGCCCACAATCATAGTTCAAAGGTCTAAAAAACACATCATTATCCAGGTAAATGCTTATCCTTCTATCTATAAACCATGCAAAAATGTACAGCATAGTTCTAAATCTTTAGTATCTTAGTACAGTGGTCCCCCAACCTTTTTCACGCCACGAACCGGTTGAATGTCGAACAATATTTTCGCGGACTGGCATTTAAGATGTCGCGGATAAACACAACTAAATAAAATGATACGACCAACACAAAAACTGTGGTATTTTGTAAATATAATAATAAAGGTGAATCCACTGT
>JBBIGC010000001.1:41976270-41994649 GCA_037576955.1 Lepidarchus adonis
TGTAAAGCTGCTTTGTGACAATGTCAGTTGTAAAAAGCGCTCTATAAATAAAATTGACTTGACTTGACTTGACTATTGTCATGTCTGAATTTTTTGGACGAAAGCATCAGCCAAATGAATAAATAAAAATGTAAATGTAAAGTACTGTGGCAGATCACATGAGAAGAGAATTGCTTTCGCAACTGTGCTTCACCAATAAGTCTATTGCATATTTACGCTGGATTTTTTGTGGTGAAATTAGATTAGTTGTATTTTTGCATATTTCCATAAACTGTGACCTGCACTACTAATGGAGGTCTTGTTCAGCTTCTCCAATGTTGTGTCTTGTGTTAATGTAACACATTTTTATGCATACAAAATTAAAATTACATTGTGCAGGTGCCATGGTTTTGTCATTTTTTAAAAGGTGCTTCACTTAAAGGCAGAAAACTGCACAAGGGTGTGTGTTTAAGTATCTGAGAGCAAACCTTGATGGGCAAACGAATTTCACTAAGGATGGATAGGGCAGGTCCACACTGGAAATGGTACGCTAACCTCAGCAGGAATCAAAACGTACTCTCCCGGGATTTCCTGCCACACATCCCACAACACAAGTCATCAGACCATCGTTGTGATATTTGCAAGCAACTGCAACTCATTGGGCCTGTGCTAAATTACAGAGTTATATGGAAATGTGCAGATGTGTGGCTGCGTGCTACTGCTTGGTTATGCCTGCTAAAACGGTTCGGCTTAATATTCCAACAACTCGAGAAACGAGGAAAACAACCCTGTGGGGTGGACTCATTTAAAGCTGCTGTATATATATCACAGCCACTGAACATGCTGAAAAAAAAGAAAAGAATCAAACATGCTAGTGAGCTTAATGCGAATCGCAGGCCCCTGTCTGCTAATGCACTTAGAGTGGGATGCCGCTTGTTGGAGCTCATTTGTCAATGTAGCGTGCAGCTGGCCTAGCCAAAGAAGGGACCTGGCCTCCCTGACCTGGCCTTCAGCTAGTCCATCCCTCACACCAGAAACCAAGAAAACAGATTAGCTTGGGGCTCATAATCGCAAAGAATCTAAGATGAGGAGTGCTGACCTAAGATAAGTTCACCTCATGGGGAAACTGCAGGCTTAAGATCAAGATGAGATCAGGCTGAAATGTGATCCTCAATCAGCAGTGCTACTATTGGGTTCTTTAACCCTATCTAACCTAGAGCATTATTGCCAATACATTCGAAGACCTAACTCATTCAAATTTGCCTCAAGAGTAACTAAAATGCATAGGCATGTGGAATTGGTGTATGCTACTAACATTTTACACCAAACAGTGTTATAAACGCCCCTTTTCCTTTGGTTCTTAAGTGTGGAGAACATTTTAAAAGCTTAAGAAAAAATAGGTTCTAGGAAGAACCCTTGATCGTGCTCTAATTTAGTAGTCTTCTATAGATTATATGTAGATGACTTAATACTTAGCACAGTTTCTGGTGGAGCTCATCAGAATTATGAACACAATTAAAGTTAGGTCTAAGATTTGGTTAAAAAATGTATAAAAGTTTTTTTTTAGGTTAGGATAAGGGTTTACGGATATATTAGACGGAAACCTTTATATTCATAAATATATTTACATTGCTATATCAGTTTAATGAAACTGAGTTGAATATACATTTACATACAAAAAAAAATCCATGAAATTATATTTTTAAAGAATTTATTTGTATAATGTTGCAGAAAATAAGTATTTAGCTCCTACAAACAAGCAAGAACTCTGGCCCTCACAGACCTGTTACTACTTCTATCCACCTACAATAGGCAGCAGCTTGGTGAGAAGAGATCAACTGTTGGAGCAATTTTTAGAAAATGGAATAAATACAAGATCACTGACAATCTCCCTCGACCCGAGGCTCAATGCAAGATCTCACCTTGTGGGGTACAAATGATCTTGAGAACAGTGAGGAAACGGCCCACAACTACACTGGGGAACTGGCCAATGACCTGAAGACTGGGACCACAGTAACAATGGTTACTATTAGTAACACATTATGTTGTCATGGATTAAAATCCTGCTTATGCCAGCACATCCAGGCCCAGGATTGATCCATATTAAGGAAAGGGTGAAGAGGGCCATGTATAGTGAGATTTTGGGCAAAAACCTCCTTCCATCAGTGAGAATATTGAAGATGAAACGTGGCTGGATCTTCCAGCAAGGCAATGATCCCAAACACGCCGTCCGGGCAACAAAGGACAGGCTACACTGTAATTTTACAGGAGAGCATCAAACTAAAGTGTTACACAACTTTGAATTGGTTTTTGAATGTCTACAAACTGGAGATTTTTTTTAGCCTTTTGAAACACTCTTAAGACTCCAATCTCTATTATAACATTATTCTTTAGGAAGTTAATTTTTCAAGGAAGTGATATATGACATTGTTCAAATAATCATTTGTGAGTTTATTCAGAGATTTGTGTAAATTTGATGTTTTTATAGTAGAAGAATGGTTATTATGACATTGTTGAATACATCATCATGGCTTCTGAGTGAAGATTGCTCAGCACTTACTGGTTTGTGTAATAGAGTAATAATAAAAATGGAACAAAGTATATTTCTTATGTTGAAAGATTTTTGAACATTGTTAGATGCAGCTTTGACTGTTGACATTAATGGGAGGGAGCTAAAGTCATCCTCAGTCACACATTAACCAATGGAAGAGATGAGATGGAGGCAAAAAGAAAGCTAGCTAATCACTTTACTTGATTTCTATGACATATACAGTGGGTAAAATAAGAATTGAACCCATCACCAATTAAGTAAATATATTTCTAAAGTTGTTTTTGAGATGAAATCTTCACCAGATGTTGGCAACAACCCATCAAATCCACACATGATATGTATAGATGCCTATACATTAAGTTATGTGTAATAAAATAAAATGACAGAGGGAAGAAGTATTGAACACTTGAAGAAAGGAAGGTGCAAAAAGACATGGAAAGTCATGGCACCAGTTGAAATCTATCATTAATTTTTGGCAGGATTACTTTCTGATTACTATCAACTGGCTTAGTCCCAACTGATGGTTATAAAAAGATGTCTCATTACCAAGGTGTCACACAAACATCTCATGATGGGTAAAACCAAAAAGCTCTCAGATCTTTGCAACCTTACGTTACAGTATGTAACAAAACATACTGATGGCATTGGTTACCAAATAATTTCTAAACTACTGAAGGTTCCAGTGAGCACTGTTGGGACCATAATCCGGAAGTGAAAAGAACATGATTCTTTTCACTCCTTTGTCTGAAATTTTGCAGGAAGCACCTGATCATGGCCAGTTTATGGTGAAATTATCAGAAGAGCCAAGGACCACTTGTGGAGAGCTTTAGAAAGACCTAGACTAAGCAGGTACAGTTTCAATGAAAACTGAAGAAAAAGCAAGTTGACACATGTTTAAAGTTTGCTGGCCAGCATTTACGCAAGCCTTTGAAACACTCAGAGAACATAGTCTGGTCAGTCGGGTCAAAACTGCGCTCTTTAGATGCCATAATACACACAATGTTTAGAGGTTAAATGGTACTGCATATCACCCCAAAAAACACAACTTAAGGCAAGAGCATGCTTCATATAATTGAAGGAAGGATAAATGGAAAATGTTCTGAGACATTCTTGAGGAAAATCTGCTGCCATCTACCAGGGTGAAGACGATGAAATGAGGGTGGACACACAGCCAAATTTGTTTCAGAGAAAGAAAATAAAACTGCTAGAATGGCCCAGAAAATGACCTAAATCCAATAGAAAATCTAAGTAAAGTTCAGAGTTTAAAAGGGGCCCTTTTGTGTGGATAAATGGGCCAAAATGACACCTAAACAAGCCATGGAACTAGTATTTCTTTACAGAATCAGAATCGTGTTTATTGGCCAAGTTAGTGAGTAAACACATACAAGGAATTTGATTCCAGTCGATGGTGTCTCTCAAGCACAGCAGTATAAGAATAAGAAGTATATATATATATATATATATATATATATACAATATTTGTATTTTAGTACATATCAAATAATATGCATATATTTATATGTATATATGCATTATTTATAATTCTAAATATATGTATGAATATACAGTACATATGTGTATATACATGTGTATAAATGGACACTTGTCCATACAATATAATAAAATAAATACAGATTTGTACAATCTCTGTATATTAGAGTTTAGTTTATAAAGTGCCAATGTGATGCTGTGTGTATTGGAGGCATCTTGAAAGCTGTCATCACCAACAAAGGCTTTTGTACTAAGTATAAAATATTAAAATAACAGTTTAGTAAGTGTCTTTAATAGTACTAATAGTACTTTAATTGAATTTTTCTGCCATTCCATTTTATTACAAATAACTTAATATATGGATATTTGTAGTTTGTTTTCTTTGCATGTGTGAATTGGACGTCTTGTTACTGACATCTCAAGAGAACCATATATTTATATGCATTTAGTATAAAAAAAAATGAAATATAATTCAGTGAAATATGAAGGTGCTTCAAATTTTCATTTCAATTTATTATTAAAAACAAATTCACTTTTCTTAATCAGGGTCTACATTGAAATATAGAGTGACCAGCAGAGGCTGTAGCGAGGTCTAGAGCAGCGGTCCTAACCTTTTTTGCACCAGGGACTGGTTTAATGTCAGACAATTTTCTTTACGAACCGGATAAAAATAAAATGATACGACCAACACAAAAAAAATGATATTTTGTAAATATAACAATAAATATATCCACTGTATAATTATGTCACTTTTATTAGCAGCGTCTTCCTGAAATGCGGCAATAACTCCTCCTCTCTGTCCCTAATGCACACTGGTCGCTATGGTAACAAGTAAACTTTTCTTTCAAAATAAGCTTTCAGTGCTGCTGTGGCGATCTAAGGGTTTTCTGCCATGACTGAATACTGGCAAAGCTGATGTCTTAAACATACTTAGATGCTATGGACTAGTTTGTTTCTTTTAAGTTAAAATTTATTGTACGGCCTGGTACAAAATGCTCCACGGCCCGGTACTGTTGGTTGGAGACCTCTGGTCTAGAAGGTTAAAGAACGTAGCCTCAGATAGACATTGTGACATCCATGTGACCAACTGACCGAGGACGGTGCTAACTTGGCCCTTTGGCTGTGACAAAGGGTTGATGAGTGTGCACCAGACGCTGTGCCAACAGAACACCATCAGGCCGGTGTTCGGTGAGGGATTACTAGTGACTCGTCCTTGTGTCGTGCGTGTTGACTCTGTCATGATGCCATGTTGGATGTCCTCCACCAAGGTTTTCTGCAGCCAGATGCTAGCAGTGAGATATAGGACCCTCACACCGAGGTTTATATCAAAATCCTCATTGACCTGTGTCTCCACAAGGAGACAGAAAGCATCTACATAAGCTTAGCTCAGGGATGTTTGCATTGGCTTAGCTGGAACTTTTTCACAAACTCTCACAGGCCACTGACTATTCAAGCCACCTTGGCATGTTGGACTCATGATTAATATTACAAATGTGCTCCGGAATCATCTGTGACTTGAACAGCGACATGAGAACATTCCCCATATTTCAGACAGTGGGGGCGCAGTTATTATAGCACAGAGGTTTGGTGCAATGCTGTCTGAGATGACGAAAGCTATGCTTCGCGCCCACTGAGAACCAATGGGTCAATTTACTGCCACTACTAGCCAGTTCTGAAACCATGGAATTACTTGCATTTCAGGGATTTAAAACCATGACATAGCTTCTTATCTCTATCTCCCAAAGCATGATTTAATATGCTGTGTCCAATACAGCTTACATGGCTGCAACACAATACCTGTGCCACCCACGATACAAGTAGCAGAAGGCAAGGTAACTGGGGCACATAATTATAGAAAATAGCAAATTATAAAAACATATGCAGTTGTTAAATTCAGATGAGCACACTCATGAATGTTTATATCATTGTCACTGCCTCCATGTGACTTTTGATAAAGAACTGGGTAGAACCATGAAATTTGTAATTTATTCCTAAATGTGTTTTTGTTGGGCAATGTTTCGTGCTCTTTTCTGTTGTCACTCTCCATTTCAATCTCTTTTCATCGCGTTATTAGCAAAATGCAAAACTCACCCTCTCTCTTATTCAAGCATAGAGTTAAAATAAAAGCCATTTAAATGTAAACATGCAGGATGGCCATGCTGGCTGCACAGCACTAATGGTTTCATAATTTCAGAATAATAGCTCGGCGTCAGCCGAAAATTGCCATTAGCCAGCCGTGTGTACTCATATGAAGCTCTTCTCCACATGAGCTGTTTTCTTTGATTCAGGATTTAGGTGCTTATATTGTTGTAAGAACATTAGCAAGAAAGTTTATGTAGCGTCAGCTTATGGGCTTGTGTTGCCTGCACAGGTTTTCAATATAGTTTCTGCTTCTTATATTTCTTTTTCGCAAGAACGTTTTGGCCATTTCCAATGGTCTGCCTTGACCTCTTTCAGGTTCTATGCTGTCTCCTGCATGACGTATACAAGGCACATACATATTTACATTTTAGATCTTCAGAAAAGATCAAAAATGATTTTGGGGTACGTAAAAACACAACACAAAATGTAGTTTTAGTTCCTTTGTAATCAGTGCAATCAATAGAGTATAGTACTTTGACATATTGCAATATTATTCTTAATTTATTATTACATTTGGGTAGTAAACCACAGGGTGCAATTCTTATTCACTCAATAAGGATGCATATACTTTTCAATGGAATCTTGATAGATATAATTATGCAAGCTGGTTAGAACTTGCCAAACCCCACTAAAGTCTTCAGCATAATGAAAAAGTAAAAGAAGAAAGTAACATTTTGATTTCCTATGTCTGGGACCAATTTTGTGAAGGAAAACCTCACTCTGTGCATTCTAGATATGTCACTGTGTATGGGTTTCAGCCAAACCAGTGGGATCTGTCTGATGTAAAGAGAACCAGCTCTATGCCAGGGCTCTATTGAGTGAGTAACTCTGGAAACACCAATATATCTGAATATGTCGGTTAAAACATACAAAAATTACATTTATTTTGCAGATTTTAGTTATTCATGTTTAATCTGCACTGGTTAGACAATAGTCACAATTTTCTCAGTCCGACGTTTTTGTCGCGTTTTTTTCGTACGTCTTTCTTATCATGTGTTCTCGTCTTGTCACATGTTCAGGTTCAGCTCCCGCTTTTGACCAGGTGTCCCTTGTTTTGCTTTGTGTGTATATATTCCCCTTTGTCTGAAGTTAGTCTTTGTTTCATGTCGAGTCTATATTGTAGTGTTGGTTTCAGTATCCATTACTGTAGTTTTTTTTGTTTCTAAGTTTTGTGCTACTCCATTAAAATTAGAATCAGTATTGTTGCTTTACACCTGCGTTTACTTCCTTAACCCCACCACACAATGTTACAACAATGCATAATGCAGCTCAGTAAAATACTTTACATAGAGACCCTAGCAGAAATTAGATTTTTATCTAATTCCTCAAAATTAAAATTGCCTTAGTGTGTTAAAATATGAAAGAGTGAAACATTTCCGATATGACGTTTTGTAGTTTTTCTAATATCAACAACTTCTGTGGGAGTGTTTTATGGTATATTTTAATTGTTATTATTTAAACAAACATTCTCCCCTTGATAGAGGACAGTGATATAGTTCAAGAAATGACATATTATAAAAATAACAAATCATAAATAAACAGGTAATAAAAAGCAAATTCTTAAATCTGTCACGCATTAAAATCCATACATTTAGAATCAGGTATTCCAGCATTGTTGCCATTTAATAAGCATTAAGTCTTATTTAAACTTTACATCTAGGACCTGGTGTTCCATGACAAGATCTAATGAATTCTCCAAGACCTTAATTTTCATAAATCTACAAGGGCTATGTTTATTTTAAAATTCTAAATTTTTTTGGAAATATATTTCACTATAAGGAAAACTAAGCTGCAAAGATTTAAAAACAAATTCTGATTTAGGGAGGAATAATCACTGCTTTTCAGGATAAGATAAGAAATCTGTATCATAATGTTTGCACATAATCAAATTTTGCTAGGTAGCTCTTAGTGCAACATAAAAAAATACACAACACAAGATCTGTGAAGCATGGTGGTGGAAATGATATTTTGAGGTTACCTTGCTGCCTCAGGGACTGGGAACCTTGATTTAAGCTATGAATCACAATCCAAAAACCTACAATCTCAGACAGTACTACAAAAAACAAAAGACAAGTACAGGTAATGTAAAGCAGACTTGAATGAATGAAATTAGCATCCAATAATTAGCATGATGTCATTTGAAAAAGGATAAGTGACTGCTTTTGTTCATTAGCCAACATTATTGACTGAACCAAGACACTGGGAAGTATAATACCATGAAGCGCTAAACCATCCCTGGCAGCGAGATGTGACTGAGCGGCTAATCTTCGCTAATAAGCAAGAAAACTGAAAGGCTTCTAGTGGGAAAAGGGAAAGGCTGCTAGGGGTCTAAAGTTTGGACGGAGGTCAGGCCTGGAGAAGGTTAGAGAGAGATTACTCATCTTTTTATAACACACACACTCCCCTTCTGACCCTGTGTATGTTTACATACAGAGAGCCAAGAGAGAACCTTCTCATCTTCTAGTCCGATTCATAGCTGCCAGTCAACTTCAAAGTGCTGGATTTCTTAACCCTCCAAATATAGAGCTTCTTGTTACGGCTGTGTGGAGGAGACAGAGCGAGCAGTGTGTATGCGGCTCTCATGATTAACCCCTGAGCTAGCACCGCGCTCTGCAGCCAGACGGATCCTCTTTCTCAGGGCTTGGCCTGTGTAAGGGGAATCCCCTCCCACTGCCCACTTCAAAGTCCCCTGCCTGCCAGGAATGTCAGCTTCAGGACTGCAAGGAGGGGTCCTGAGACAGTGCTCTAGTGTGTGTGTGTGTGTGTGTGTGTGTGTGTGTGTGTGTTACACAGTGCATACCAGATTTGGACTGTTTATCATTGCTGTTATGTAAAAACCTCAGAAATCCATTTTGATCTATTTATACTTTTCTATACCAAAATAAACAGAAATAAGCTGAAATTATTCGGGGAAAAAATAAGATAATTTCTTATTTCACTTGTGGGACAATTTCACATTGTTACAGCAGCAGGACAGCAAACAGAGTATTAAGAAAAAGCAGTTACTTTTTTTAAAAAAAGTTATGGGTGAGATCAAGTAAGGCTAAAATAAAATAATATACTAATACAAAAAAATATATTTAAAAATGTCACTACATTCAATATGACATACAGTATATTAATCCTTCAAATGCAGAGACATTGGATATAGTAAAAGCTTTATATTTCTGATTTGTAGCCCATTAAACTACACTTTAGGTTGTTTAGACTTTTTGATCAATATAATCCTATATACGCCTGCAGGGTGGAGCTAAAGTTTAGCATTCTCAGTGTAATATGTTGTAATATCATACACACATGCATCATTTACAATGAAGCACTGTGCAAGCAATAGAGCACTGTCTCAGGACCTGAAGTTAAAATCACTAGTGTTGTAAACCCATTGTTTGCCTTGATTATTCTGTAGAGTCACATTTATAGCAGCAGTCCAGTCGTAATGTGTGTTAACTTATTTAACATGTCAACTATTTTTTACCTAAATGTTTATCCAAACCACTTAATCCATTTCAGATCCCAGTGGAAGCTGGAGCTGAACCCAGCTGACTATGGGCCAAGGCAGGGTTCACCCCTGACAGGAGCCCAATCCATTGGAAGACAACATGGAGACCAACAACCATGCTCACTGGTTACTCCTAATACACCTAACCAGGCTAGGCTGCTAACATAGCTTCATTTATATTGGTACATGTTCACTGGAAGAAGATACAGTTCTGATCAAAAGTTTAAGACCACTCGACAAAGGGCAAAAAATCATGTGTTGTATGGTTGGATCCCACTGTTACAACGTTCTGATGGCAATGGCAAAAAACGTTCCCTTTCTGAAGGTGGTTGGGTGGTTGAACTTTATAAGCAGGTCTCTCTCAGCTCCATCGCTGCTGAGGTCAAACGCAGTGAGACAGTTATTTGGAATTTCTTACATGATCCTGAGGGTTAATGAACAAAAAAGTCAAGTGGAAGATCCAAAAAATTTCACCAGCACTGAGCCAGAGGACACAATTGGCTGCTCCGTCAAGTCACTGGACGATCCTCGACCCAAATTAAGGCCGTTACTGGAGCCGATTGCAGCCCCATCACCATCAGACGCATCTGAGACTGAAGGGCTTCAAAAACAAAAAACTCAGAACTGGACGTTTGGACTTTGCAGTAGAGAATCAAATATGGGACATTGAAAAGTGGAAGGAAGTTTTATTCTCTGATGAGAAAGAATTTAACCTTGATGGACCTGATGGTTTCCAACGTTACAGCCATGACGAGCAGATCCCACCTGAGATGTTTTCTATGCCCCACAGTGGAGGAGGTGCCATAATGGTCTGGGTGCATTTTCCTTCAGTGGAACAACGCCGCTTCAGGAGGTGCAGGGGTGTCAAATGTCCGCTGGCGATGTCCAGAGAACATATCTCATGACTGAGGACCCTCGTCTGTGTGGTAACGACTGGGTTTTTCAACAGGACAACGCTACAGTACACAATGTCCACAGGACAAGAGACTTCTTCCAGGAGAATAACATCATCCTGCATGTTCTCCTGATCTAAATCCAGTTGAGAACCTTTGGGGATGAATGGCAAGGGGAGTTTACAAATATGGACAGTAGACCCTTCGTGTGGCGTCTTCACCACTTGGAGAAATGTTCTCACTAAACGTTTGATCAGCTATAAAACAGCCTGTTTCAGTTTAAGCATTGTTTTCAATAAATTGCTTTAAAAATGTTTTGTCTCACTCCCATTTCTTCTTGTAGATGTTGAAACTCTACTTGGAACCTTGTTAAGATCCAACCACACAAGATATGATTTTTACCATTTTTCAAGTGATCTTAAACTTTTGATCAGGACTGTGTCTTTGCTCCCTCAGTATTTTACTTTGTCTTTCGTCTTAATGATGCTGTTGCTGGGACTGAAACATTCTTAACATTTGAATTAGTTCTTTTTATTTATGTCAGGCAATGACAAAAACATGGCCAAGAAGTGATGTAAAGTTATTGTTCTTTCCATAGAATAATATAATGGTATTAAGACAATGTCTCAATATTTAAAAACCCACTAATGTTAATATTTTTCATCTTGTACAAAGAAAGTATTATTCATATTTAGTGTTCATGTGAAAGATATGTTGTTGTGTGGAAGAAGGAAGGAGCAAGGGAGTATCCTATGTGTGTGTGCAGAGTGCTAAAAGGACAGATCATGTGCTTGTGTGTATTCACCTCTAGACAACAGGACATTGCTTCTCTTGGGCCTAACCCAGTTCACAGCTTCCTTTTTTTCATTTGGACTGGACAGGAGTCGTTTTTAATCTAATTTGGCTGCAGAGCTTGGACCCTTGGGGTTATTTGGCCAGTTTCTGAACCAGCTATTCCTCTCTAGTGAGGGACACCATGTGTTCAGGGCTTAGAAACTAGCGTTAGTTATTTCCCTGCTAACACAATGTCGTCCATAAAGTCAAACTTCTTCACTAGTGTCTTTAACAAGTTCTTATATGTTTCAAACGTTTACATAAAATAATGCCTCATATGTTTTTTATCAGTGTAAATATAATAATATATAATATACTTTTTTAAAATTTATTCTTTAACAAAAACAAGTTAGCAAGTACTAATAACCAAAAAAAAATTTTTAACCCTTAAATCACTAATTATAGAAAAACCATGGTGCAGTTCAACGTTAATCAACTCTTCAAAAATCTTTCAAGGGGCAATTCTAGGCTTTAAATAGGTTCAAGTTGATAGAGATTTTCAAATATTTTGTAAAAAAAACAAATATATACATACATACATTTACACTGTACAATATTTCACCATGCCACTTTACTAGTGATACCACAGAAGAACAGTTCTTTAATTAAGATTGAGAACCACATTTCTCTGACATTGCTCAAGGAACCTTTTTATTGCACCTTTTTAAGGGTGTATGTGATTTTTTTGGTTCATAAGAAAACAACCAGACATACAGATTCAAAGGATTTCATTACATATTGCAAATTATATAGCCATTATATAGCTCATTATGTAATTAAATTAAAGGATTGCATTTTCATTGCTTTAGTATTACAATAGAATGCAATTTAATATTAAACTATATAATGATTCATCGAAACATTGTCTTAACACACTGTATCCAGAGCTTCCATATCAAACTGCATATGGATCAGTAATAGAATGTTATAATATGAACCCAAAGAAGACATTAGCACTAAAACTTCAGGAGCCCTATGACATCTTCCTTTATAAATCCAACTTTGATGTTAAATGCCCCAACTCAACTATATTTACCACATTTAACAAATGCTGAGTGAGGCAAAAAGAGTTTCACACTGCACAGCATGGTAGACAGCTGGCTTACACAATCTACTACTGGAGTACAAAGACTTTTTCTGTTTTTTTACCCATATATTAAAACACTGTGTGTGTGTGTGTGTGTGTGTGTGTGTGTGTGTGTGTGTTTCTTGCTTCTAATCCTCACATATGACTCAAGATGACCTCTGCTCTGACAGACAGCAGAAGAGCATACTGCAGGCCCTCAGGATGGAACACTAAGACCTGATCTTTGATCAAACTTCAGCTTAAACCAAGATCAAGGCATGTCAGCTCCAAGCTTCTGTTCCAGCATGGTTTGAAGACCTGGTTAAATCATAAAGGCTTTACCCGAAGCTTTTTCCCCAGTCAACCTGACCTGAATAGTAAAAATCAACTGTAAATCATATGCTAGGTTTAAATGATCCCCTTAAACCCTTGACTGAATTTTTTTTTTGTCTTAAAGTTAGACTATATACTCACAAAATACATATCAGAATGATTTCCAGAAAGAAAAGAAGCTTCACTGCTACTTTTTACCACCTTAACAAATGCCCAGTGGTGTTTAATCATAGTGAAAGGAGGACTTTCCTGAAAAAGCCGTCTGGATTGCAGCATATGTTTCTCCAAAACTTGAATGTTCAGAGAAGAATGGGTTGCCCAATTGAACATGGGTTCCTCTTCCTCCAGATTATGGCACAGGCTTTTACGTAAAATGTGCGCTGTACTGTAAACTGTGCAATTAATCTAATTAGTTCCACAAGGTTGTTGCTGACCTAACTTATGAAAATGTCTCTTGGGCATCAAATTTTAAACGAGCAGATTATGCAAAGATATATAGATCTAGGAATTATAGAATTTATCTAAACATATTTAAAAAAACACATAAACAAACCCTGTCAATTTACCCTGTAGTTTCTTGCCTTAATCTTAATAACTGCTATGTAATATTTTGCTACCTTAGTGCCCCAAATGTTTAAGTTTTTCACAGTGACTACCCACATACTTGCCCTAAAGATCTGACAAGGATTGGTGAAAAAAATAAAATGTAGACAATTTTCCACTCATCCCAAATGTCTGTTACACGTGTGCCTCAAATCAACTTTATGTATTTTCGGATTCTGTTTTTCTTTATGAAAATAGACGGACACACATTTCAGACCTGAAATAGCAGTACCAGCCATCTTCAAACCCTGATTTGTGTCTGCATGTTATCTTTAATCACTGACGGTACAAAGTGTTAGAAACCACACAAGTGAGTCTGTTTGAGTTTAATTAACAATTCAATTTAAGTTGTGATGAGTCTAAGCATGTTGATTGAATGATAGTGATGCTACATTTCACCACTGAAAAAATTACAAGAAATTTTACACATTTCACTAATAAAATGTTCTTGTGTGTAAGATACTGTTCGGTTTCACGAGAACGGTGTTGTCAGCCCTTTGGTCTGTTTGCGCAACTTAAAGCTGGTCAGCATGTGGAATGGTAATCGTGTGGAAAAGTAATTACACTGGCAGTTTTACATGAACTTTTTCCTGAGCTCCAAGCCTCAGTAAATCACCACACCACCAGTGTTTAATGTGCGACTGGACACCTCTGCCCAGCAGGGTCAAAAAGAACACTGAGCATGGGGAGGGGGTGGTGGTGTAGGGGTTACACCAAGGCAGGCTATCCACTGCCTATTAAGATCCAATGCTGTCGATCAGCCTTGCGCTTCCTTTTGTGTGGTGGAGACAATGAGCCGCTGCTGTTGCCTGAGAACACAGCAACCTGAACCAGGCAGAGGAAGCTCAGTGAGCCCCCTTTTGCAAACAAACCGCTGAGCTAGGCCATTTCCCCCTCCTCGTGAAAGACTATCTCCAACACTGTTAAAGGTGAAGTCCCCCGATCTGGGCCAAAGTCACACATGAACAATCAGACTCGTTTTGCTTTACCCTTCATATCTAATTATGCAAGAATAGCTTTATTTAAACTAAATGTATTCGAGTTGGATTCTAAATTAGAATCGCCAAATCGAAACATCCATTTTCCAAACTGTTCCTGGTCATGGGGTAGCTGGAGCCTATCCCAGGGTACACCCTGGGCAAAGACCAACCCATCGCAGGGCAATACAGAGATAGCCAACTGTTCATACGCACACTCACACCTATGGGAAATTAAAAGCAGCCGATCCGCCTAATCCACAAGCCTTTGGGCAGTGGGAGGAACCCGGAGAACCTGGAGGAAACCCATATGAACTGGCAAACTCCACACAGAAAGGCACACGTGACAGACCAGGGGATCAAACCCTGTGAGGCGATAGCGCTAACCACTGCACTACTGTGTTGCCCTATTTGATATGTATTTACTTCAAAATGAAGTCAAGAAGTTAAAAGAACATCGAAAAATAATTTTCATGACACTAACCAGTATGATACTGGTAGTATTTGCTGACAGTTTTATGTCAATGTCCTTCAATACGTGACATCTTTCATAATATGTTTATGACATGGTCATGTTAGTTCAGAGAATATGTCCTCAACATAAATAATATCTTAATACATCACGAGTTGCCATAATTGGAACCTTTAAATATCTAAAGGTTGAAAAAAAAGTTTCATTTTGTGAAACATATCAGTGTTCCTTTAGGACCATGGTGCAACATCAAAACTGCACAAAAGCACAGACGTCTTCAAAAAGTAAAAAAAAAAGGATAAGAACTTTAAAAGATAAACAAATAATACAATAGAAAAAGACAGTGAAGCCAAAAAAAGGAGAAACCGTACTAAGAGTGAATACAGTGTTGCATCAGATATGGCATACTAGCAACAGAGTAATTAAATGTGCAAAAAAATGCAGAGATTTATGGGGTAAGGAATAACAATAATGCCATGCTGTGCAAAATTGGCTAAAAAAAACAGCAATGGAATAATACATAAAAATGTAATGGTTTTTTAATAAAGTGAGTGGCACAAGTTTGTTTTCAGGGGGACAGCTGTTTGGGTGTAATTTTATAGGGGGAACAGTTGTGAGTGCATGGCTAGAAGAACAACCAGTCAGTTCAGGCACACATTTGCATGTGGGAAGTACTGTTCATATTCATTTCTGTGCAATGGCCTTGGGGAGGAAATGGCTCCTCATCCTGGAAGTGGAGGCCTGTTGGTTATGTAGCCTTCTGCCAGGCAACAACAGGGAGAAGATCTGAGAGGAGTGTGGTCAGATATACAAACTTCTGGTGACCTTCTGGAAGCAGCAAGTATAATAGGTGTCCATAACTGAGGTGAGAGAGACCCTGATGGTCTTTTCAGCTGTACTTGCATTGCAGGTGATGCAATTAACAAAGGCCATGATGCAGCTGCAGAGTCCTTTCTGAATAAATATCTGAATAAAGCCCTTTCTTGGTTTAGGTCTTATCTGTCTAAGCGCTATAAGTTCATTTATATAAATGGTGATTCTTCTGCTCGTAGTAAGGTAAAGCTTGGTGTTCCACAGGGTTCCATTTTAGGTCCATTACTGTTCTTCCTGTATATGTTACCTCTAGGGAAATTGATCCAAAAGCATGGAGTTAGCTTCTACTGCTATGCAGCTGACACACTGTTCTATATTTCAGCAAAGCCTGGTAATAAACACCAGCTTAATGTATTTGAGGAATATGAAAGGGCATTAGACAGTGGATGCTTTAAAACTTCCTACTGTTACATTCTGAAAAGACAGAAGTACTCATAATAGGACCACTAACAGATCGGCGCAAGCTGTCTGATTACACAGTTACTCTGCAGGGCCAATCTGATTCATCCTGTACAGCAGTGAAAGAACTTGGTGTGATTATTGGCCCCAGTCTTTTATTTGAAGCACATGTAAATAACATAACTAGGACTCAATTCTTTCATCTCAGGAATATTGCTGAGCTAAGGATTATTATGTCATCATATGACTCATTATTGTAATGCTTTACTCTCTGGATGCACAAGTTGGTCCATAAATAAACTCCAATTAGTCTAAAATGTGAGTTCTTACTAGAACCAGAAAATACGAGCACATAACCCCCATTTTATTGTTGGCTGCCTTGTGACCCAGGATGCCCTCATGTCTGTGCTACCTCCTGGCTCTCCCCTTTAGCTGTGTTGTCATAGAGAGTTTTACCGGATAAAACCTGCACTCAGACCACAATGTTCATTACTCTAAATAATCCATAACATTGAGCATCTCTAACAGTCTCTCTCTCTCTCTGAGCTACTCTGAGGTACCAGCAATCCTGTTTCACTCAACAGTGACAACATGCACCCCCTCACTTGTACTGAGCAGAGCCCATATGGACGAGTATCAACTCAGAAAACCACCTCATCACACAAGGAACTGCATATTGGACTAATTGCTTTTCTTAGCTCTTAGTCTTAATTTGTTCATTTATTTTTTCTGTCTATTATCACTTTCTGCTGTCAACCTGGGGGGGGGTTCCCTTCTGAGCCTTGGTTCCTTTCAAGGTTTCTTCCTACAATTAAGGGAGTTTTTCCTTGTCTCTGTCGCCTTGGGCTTGCTCATTGTGTGCTCAGGTCTGGATTCTGTAAATTCTGCAACATCAGTTGCAGTTGACTTGACCTGAATGTGGTGAGGACAGGTGGATGAGGTGGTATGAGGGATGAATGAGCCCTCCTCAGTCTTGGGAAACCGAAACGCTGCTGTTTTTTCTTGGCAATGGAGCTGGTGTTGAGGGTCCATGTCAGGTTCTTTGCAATGTGAACACCAAAGAACTTCTCTGTATTCTGTATTTGTATTCTCACATCTCCCTTTACAAAATTCTTTTTTTCTTCCTGAAATCTATCTTTCAAAGTGTTCTTTAGCACAGAAACCATTCCTCATGAAGCCCCCAGACCCCCCAACCCTCCAACTCAAACTGTTCTATGGCATCACTTGAAATATTAATTCATTTTAGTTTTTTTTTTCAGAGTAAAAAAACAAAAACAAAAGTATTTATAGCAGAAAGGTATATTACTACATTACCATTCTCTTGAACCTTGCAGAAATGGCAGGTTTGACAAAGACTGAACAAATTGCTAAATGCAATAAAAGCAATGTGGGGGGTCTTTGGGTTACAAGCACGCGACATACAGCAATTCGTGGTTACGTCGCCCGCTTCCTTTTTTTTCACCACAGGAACTAGTTTTGCAAGTAGATGCGAATACACACAGCTCACTCAGCTCTCAAGTCACTCAGCTGCCAGTTTCCCATCTCTTTATTGCAGAGTGGTGTCTCGTTAATTTACTTCCTGGTTCTGTACCCACTCAATTTTTTGATCTGCCCTCTGTCTCGCCTCGAAATCTGCATGTTTTGTTGGCATTTACCTGTTCTCCTTAAATCTACCCACAGATTGGATGATATTCGTCTCTTCTCCTCGGGCTAACTCCACTGTCAAGGAATTACAATACCCACCATGCCATTCTCCATGCCTCCAGTGATCTCTGTTACTGCTTCTAGTCACTCTCTGCTCTGCTAACGGACTGTTTCACTTCATTACTGCTGTGTATATGCTCCATGTGTTTTATTGAATATTTATTTCCGATTTAACCACAGGAATAAAGGTCAGGAATTGTTTACCTTATTACTGGACTGTATGTGCTCCATGTGAGGTACATAGGTACATAGGTTACAGCGAAAATCTCCAATGTAACCCAAGGACCCTCCCATAAGTATGCTAGTGTACTCATAACCATTAATACTCATGCATCAGTAACGTGAGAATCAAATGAAACTTTTATTTCAACGACACTAACTAACACCCCAGACACTTCCGACTTGCAAATGCAGCTTGTTCAAATCTCTGAATAGAAAAACACATAAAGATGAGTGAAAACATAAACTCTGTTTGCACTGAAATAGTTTACATTTACATTTATTCATTTGGCTGATGCTTTTATCCAAAGCGACTTCCAGGTTCAGGAAACAATCAAGCATAA
>JBBIGC010000001.1:42086020-42097356 GCA_037576955.1 Lepidarchus adonis
AAGACGCTGCTAATAAAGTTACATAATTACACAGTGGATTCACCTTTATTATTATATTTACAAAATACCACAGTTTTGTGTCGGTCGTATCATTTTATTTTGTTGTTTTTATCCGCAACACCTTAAATCCCGGTCCGCAAAATATTGTCTGACATTAAACTGGTCCGTGGCTCAAAAAAGTTTGAGGACCGCTGCTGTAGCTGCCATGGACACCACTCTAACATCTGATATTTTGTACGATTAGCTCATGCCAGAGGTGGTCAACTCCCCTGGAATGCATTCAAGTGCTTCTGGAAAAGCTTTCTACAGGCATAGGAGGAGTTCAGAAGCTGCGTGAACTGCGTGGTATAAAAATCTAGTTATCTCCATACCTAGACCAAGAACCAAGTGACGACCAAGGAGAATGTTTTCAGTCAATGAAGCGTTGCTACCAAGATTTCTGGAATGAGAACATGATGGCCGACTGCTGCTGGACACTGGACTGTGATAATGCAGAGTTCACAAGAAAATCACAGGATTTTTGAAGAAACGTTGTTAGCGGCCTGACATTGTTCGGTACATCTGTCCCATTGTTTTCCTCTTTGACATATTTTATACATTGTACAGTAAAACCCTGTTAGCTCACCCCCCATTATCTCGCCAAACACATCTCTCACCATGAAAGGCTAACGATGTTTGACTGGACATCTGACTAAACCTGCAATTCTTTGGTAAAAAGTCCTCTTCTCCAACCTGTAGGTCATGTGAATTTATACTGGGGTTAGTGCATCCACCTCTCGTCTTGAAGTCAATTGTCTTGGTTTTGTCTCAGAATTTCTTAAGTGTATGTTGCCTGGTGCGATTGCGACACAGCTAAACATAAATTCCGCACTAACGTTCACTAAAAAGGAAAAGACGAGTCTTTAGTACATTTAGTTCACAATCACAATCTTGAAAAAGCAAACAACATATTTCATTTCTGAAATCCTAACATTACGCTTGCAAAAATGTGGCTGGAATCTTTTTAAACTTAGAAGAAACAGTCAAAATCAATTGTACAAATTTTTCCGCTAAGTTGACAGGTCTTGACGTTTAAAAGCCAAACTTCGCACAAAATGACTATAGCTAGCAAACACTAGAAATCCGTAATCACCCAAAACCTCTCAACCTCTAATCCAAGATTTTATTAAGGTAGCACTAACTTGGTTAACCTGGATGTGGTTTAGGACTCAGTATGACTTACAGTAAGCTATAAAAATGAACAAAATGTCACTTTGCCATTTCAGACAAATTCACCATTCCTGAGGAGATTTGTGAATTCAGAGCTTGTTGTTAAAATGGCTGCCCAGTGTTTGGCTATTCATTTTTATGGCTCATAGTAAGTCATAATGTCTCTTAAACCACAAGGAAGATACATAGTATATTTATTAGTTAGTTAGTGATATTCAGTTATTTTTATCATGCATAATAAATATATAAAATGATCTATGCCTTGTTTTCTGTTATTTATTACTTGTCTATCTTGATAGCACCTTGGAACTCAACAGCTACAAAGCCTTGACTTGATTTCGCTGCAACACTAGTAGTTCCAGGTGGATAACCTTTAAGATTAGTAGCTGAATAATAAGGCTGCAGTTTAAGGAGTCAATAGTTAATATGGGGCTAAAAACAGTAGGAAAGGGGGATTTTTTGGGGCTGTTTCCGTGCAGAGAGACGCTCTGGTCGGTCTTCTGGTACCGACTCCCACTGTAAATGGGGGGAATAGAAATAGCCCAGATTGAATGAAACAAGCTGTAATTGGGAGTGAGGGGTTGAGAGCGGTAATCACTCTCCTGCTAGAGTAACAGGGGTCCCTCTCTCTCCATCTGTCTCTTTCTCTCTCTCTCTCTCTCTCTCTCTCTCAAAGGTAAAAAATGAAAGGAGAGAGAAAATAAAAAAGAGGGGAAATTACGTACCTAAATCCATGTATCTGGGCAGCCGTCCAAACGGACTGCACCTAGTAGATAAAGAAACAAGGTTGGACTGAGCGGCCTGATTCTAATATCACACAACATATATTAACAGTGGATTTGTGAAGGATTTAACATTATTTTTTACTTAAGACAACATCTACAGTAAACTAGGAACTATTCATAATAAAAATGCAAATTATTTGACCATTGAAAAGCCAGTTGTGTAGATTTTTCCAAATTAATTTAATATGTAACATACATATCAAAACTAGAGCATGTAATTAAAGACTAGATTTTTTGTTTTCCACATTCTGGATTAAATTAATGCACTATATAACTAAGTAAGTGTTCAACTATGTTATGAAATGCAGTTTTTGAGTCACTGTACCCCAGCAATACACACACTTTCACAAGTTTCACACACTTTCTGAACCAGAAAGCAACCCTTAGGGATGATTGTTCCACAAACTGTTTCTTGCCCCATAACAAACATCTTAAAGTAGGTTTCTGTCAGTCTTTGGTATTTTTTTCCAGTAATACTAGAACCTTTAATAAATAGTTTGTTAGTCACAGTTTCTATACAGTTTACACAAACTTGCCCAAAATGCAGTCAGTCTGCCAAGACATATCTAGAGTCTGAAATTTACATCTGTAGTTCTGTCCGGAGCTACGAGACTAATGTAACTAAGTAATGGAAGCTTATAATCCATCAATAAACTTGGAGTAAAATGCATTCCTACCTCAACCTCAGACCATTAGACAGATTTACTTATCTGGTTTCGGACACTGCGTGACAAATTACTTCTATATACATGTACAAAAGTACATTGCATTGCTAATAGTAGTGGTTGCTATCTAGAAGCCTAAATTTTATCTGCATTTCTGTCCACCCAAGGCTCTAGTCATTTGTGATGTCTTGCATGCAAAGGATCCTCACAGGTTTGTTTTATGTAGGTTATCTTAAATGTTATTAATTTCATATTCTGTGTAATATTTTAAGAGGAACAGGCCTCCTCTCAGTAAGGTTTCTTTTCTTGCTAAAGAAGTTTCACAAACTTTTTTCAATTGGCAAAATCTACTTATAGATTATATATATTTGTTAAAATAAAAAAATAAATAAAAAATAATAAAATAAAATATATATATATATATATTGCACAAACTGGCCAATTTTATTATTTTTTTTCATTTGGCAAAATCTACTTATAATGTTGAATTTTTTTTGCTTAGTAAGTGTTTTAAATAAGTAGATAAGAAAGATTTGCGTTAGTATTTCTTTTCTACTAGTGATGATCCTAAACCAAACTCCCACTACTCACAGCATGATACTATGGGGGATTTCCTGGTTGCCTGTGGAGATAGGAGGAATAAAATATGACTTTCTGTAGTATATTAACCATTTAAATTTCACTACATTCTTAAAACATTGAAGATTCCCACATGCTTCTTGGCTTGGACATATGGTTCTGGTAATAACAATCAACAAGAATAAAATCTTTATCATGTGTTGGTTTTAACTTTATAAATGTTCACATATCTCACTTATAAAATTTAAAATAATGTCTAAGAAACACTTCTACTTCCCTACAAACAACCTCACTGGTGACCTCCCTGCATAACAAAATGAAACAGAACAAACTCTAGACCATGGCTATAACTGAATACAGTGTAGGAACATTGTTAGCAAGTTTTGGACATTATATATTATTAAAAAGGCAAGTTATCAGCCAAGCTTCGTACCAAGCAGCCCTTTTTAATTTTTTAGGGTGAACATATTTCAGGGCTAAGCGCTGTGCGAGTCCAGAAATAGATCAGAATCTTTGTCATTGTTACTCCTGGCAATAATACACTGCCACACCTGAGTCATCCACCCCAATAGTTTAGATATTAAATGCATATTGAGGTGTTGGGGCAGAAGAAGGGCCTCAAGAGGGCATGGTGAATATCAGCAGGCCAGATGGAGCACACACACTCTCCAGCGCCCATCGAAAGGCCAACACATGCAAAGCCATTAACACGGGGAACAGCCTGGGGCTCAGGCAAGGACACCAAGGAGAAGTTCGCAGGAGATTTTTCTTACTGGGGGGAAAGAGGAAAAAAACTAAACCAGCATGGGAGTGAGTATGGACAAACATAGCAAAACATCCAGGTCCCCCCCCAACACACACACACACACACACACACACACTCATTCACAGTGAAATTAGCACACCGGGCTGAGATACAGGGCACAAATCATACATTGTGATAATTTTTTCTAATTAGATGAGTAATTGTGCTAAGGAAGAAGAGCAATTTCTGCATGACTCATTTGGTGTCTTAGTAAACACTGCATATGTTACAAAAGGGGCTAATTATAGAGAAACATTGCAGAACTCTATAATGAGCAAATACAAAATGTACTGGTTTCACTCAAATAAGCGTCCACCATTAACCAAACTGCCAGAAGATGTTCAAATCTAAGCAGTTCTGTGGTTTTCTGTAAAAAGAAGGGCACATGTAGTCTTACTTAACACATTTCTCACAAACTTGCCCACAGGGACCTTTTGCATTCTCAAAGCCTGCATGACAAAGGTGCTCAATCCAGCAAGACTTGATGACTGGGATGAAATGCTAAGAATGGTCCACAATGACAGAAGCACACTAGGTCTTCCACAGGGGAGGTGTGTAATGATTGTTCATAAAATGCATTTGAAAAGCTGGGAAGGCCTATTGCTGTCACTCACTCTGCATCTAATCGTTCAGCTTCCTTGTGGTTTACAATGGATCTGGTGGCAGGAAGGAGTCATCTGTCTTCTAATACAGGAGAAACTCGTGGCCTTTTTTCTACAGTCTGAAGAAACCCCTCTGCTACAGCCAGGGGAGGCTAGAATGGCCTAAATCCATGCTTTAGATACAGTATAATGCCTAATGCTGTTTAAATTGAAAGCAGAACATATTGTAAAATAAAAATGACTTGGGCAGGTGTAAATAAAAAAGTTCCAAAGTTCCAGAGTGAGAGGTGTGTTAAAATGGAAAGCAGAACTAACAGGAAAACAATTAACTTAGATAAAAAAGATATTAAGAATTGTAACTCGATTACTCATTAACCTTGTAAAACTGAGAGGTACATGATGTCAGAAATTTTTAATGAATACAAAAGAATGAATGAATAAACGAACAAATAAATAAATAAATAAATAAATGATTGGTTGAATGAATGAATGAATGATTGATTTGAATGCATGAATGAATGAACGAACAAACAAATAAATAAACAAATAAATGATTGAATGAAAAATTGAACGAATGCATGAATGAATAAATAAATAAATAAATAAATGAACAAATAAATAAATGATTGGTTGAATGAACAAATAAATAAATAAATTAATTAAAAATTGAATGAATGAACAAATTAATAAATAAATGATTGGTTGAATGAACAAATAAATAAATAAATAAATTAAAAATTGAATGAATGAACAAATTAATAAATAAATGATTGGTTGAATGAATGAATGCATGAATAAATAAATAAATAAATACATAAATAAATAAATTGAATGAATGAATGATTAAATGAGAATTAAATGTTTCATAGACTACTCACGTTCCAGTCTGCACAGTTCATATATTGAAAATTGTAGAATTCACTGGGTTAGTGGTTAGTGGAGCCACAAAAATCATATATCCCTTAATCTGCCGACAGTTTAGTCCCGTTCTTTCAAGTTATAAGGAGTGTTTCAGCCGCTGGTGCTTTTTTAATGAGATGCTAAACAGGGCAGCCAGTCAGAAGGGAGGCTGTACATCAGAACATATATTAGTGTATATGAGGCACAGTAACAAAAATGCCTGTTTGCTCTTTGTTTTGTCAAAGACACAAAGCGGCATCAGAAAATCGTATTAAAAGGGTAAATAACTAAGTAAAGATACACAGAGTCACAAAAATGGACCTCGAGGGAGAGAAGAGGCCTGTTAGCCATGTAACAGAGTGAGTACGACTCGTAACTGCCCACCTTTGAGCACAGCCAGGCTTAGTGAGAGAATATCGATGTCACTAAATGATTCCTGAACTACAAAATAGCTGCACCCAGATTACAGCTCCTCACTGTTGCCAGAGGCAACTAAGGAATACGGCATATTGGGCGATTCGAAGCTGTTCCTTGGGGGAAGATTTGCTGTGATTTCAAACAACCTGCAGATCTGAAAACGCTCCCTGGCTGTCGGTTCCCTAGCAGACTGCTTTATGTAGATGTCACATGTGACATTTGGCCGAGACATCCTGGGCATTTTCCTTTTTTTCCCCTTCGTTTTTTTTATGAATGATGAGAAATTGCATTTCTTTTGTCACCCCTGCTGCATTTGGTAGATGTTATCTCACTCAGCGTCTCCCAAGCATTTTGAATTTCGATTTATTTAAAAGAGGGGGAACTGTAACGGGTCACTAATTTCATTTTGCTGCGTTCCAGCAGCATTAGCCCTGAGCAGATTTTTCAGAGGAGCACAAAATCAATGTGCACATTCTATAGGGAATAGCCCCCCGAATCCATTAGTAATTTTGACCAGCAGGTCAGGTAAAGTAATAGCCAGATAAATGTTTTATTACAGATTCTCATACGGACTAAATGACCGAGCCAAACATATTGCACATCCATGCATGTCAAATATATACTAGGTGAATATAGCTGGATGATGTAATGCATGCATTTCTTTTCTTATTCTCCAGGACAGCTACCCAAACAAAGGAAGAGTCTCTTCTTCTCTTTTCCTTTGCTCTTGTGGAATTCACACATAGGCTGCTAATCTCAACCATATGGCATCTACATTATTAGGATGTAGAACATAGTTTGGTCATGGCATTACATTTCAGCCTTTAACTTGATTAATATGACAAAAACAATGCTTTGTCACCCTATCAGATATGAGGGCTGGTCAATAGATTTTTTAACAAATATATTACTGGTAAACTGATAATTTGGTTGAGTGGCAAAATCAATAGTTTGATAAAAATGTACATCATTTCTACCTGGATAAAGTAAACTGCATCTACAGTTACAACAGCCAAACAATACTCTTATATATCATATTTATGTGAAAACAATGGGAAGATTTTAATTTATTCCAATCATCACTTTATACATGTATAGCAGTGATGTTATGACTAAAAGCCTAAGAAAAAAATATTTAAATCAAAACAGTGTGTTTGTGATTAGCGGAAGCTGTGTGTGTGTGTGTGTGTGTGTGTGTGTGTGTGTTGGAGAAGCAGGCATTGTGGGCCACTCCTGCTGAGCCTCCACTCCACTCTAACAGACCACATGCGTCCACCAATCAGAGCTTGCGGTTTCCACGCCGCGCTAAATTTGATTTCTTAAAGGAGCCGCAGCCGAAACACATGCAGTGTGACCCACAGGCCGAATGCAAATCTGGATAACAAGATGCAAGATGTGTATTAAACATACTTTTATAAGTAGCACGGAGGTAATAAAACAATGTATAAATAAGATTAAGAGGAAAAAAGAAGAATGTAATAGAAAAGGAGTCATTTTGAATTGGGATGTTTTGAAATTCTTGTAAATGCACTTAAATATGATGTTGTAAATAATTAATGTAAAAAGAATGTGATTGTGAATAATGTGTTAAAGCAAAATGTGAGAAATGAAATAAAGTTGATTTAAAACCTGAATGCACGGATGGTAATCAAGGTACAGGCAAAAAAATACAAACTTTTGGCTTATGATTTTAGACTTTAGATTATTTCCATAAGCAATCAGTAGATCCAGACTGTCAATCTACATTTAAACTTTGTATTTGGCAAAATATTATTAGTTCAATCGTGTCAGAATAGATTAGAATAAGGTGAATGGTCATTTAAATATGAAAGATGCTAATAGCGATGTTAGCATTGTACCAATAGATTTCCTAACTCCAACAGCCCATTGCACTGACTGTGTATGTGCATTAAAAACTAGGAGGACGTGCTCTGGTGTAGATATTTGTTTATTAAAAGATGAGTCAAAGAGAGTCACACTTGGAATGTGAGGCAACTGCTGCTCAATACTTCGTCGTTCACATTCCCATCCATGTATTCGAAACAGAACTTCATGTTAAGACCCACATCGAATAAACAAAATCTGCTTAAGTGCAAGAAACAAAAAAATACAGGTTTTATGGTTGCGTTTAGAAAAGAAGGCAGTCGTAATTGGAAAATAAAACGTTCCATTATATGAAACAAGGATATGGAATGTACTTTTTTTGCTTGCTTGACTTATTTTTTTCTCTCAGCTGGACCACCTACACCCACTGACACATTTTGTTGGGTGAAATTCTCTACAGATGTCAAATGTCCAGTATGGGGTCATTTTCAAAAAGGATGCTGGTTATTCTCCACAGAAATGCATCACTGCCGTGTGGTCATTGTCATGTTCTCTTGCTTTCTTCATGGCTGACTTCAGCATCATGTTCAATAGCACTTGCGTCTGCCTGTCCATCATTTGCTACAAAAAATGTAGATGGTCTACATTTACAAGTAAATATATTGCACAAACAAAATGAAGGGGAAACAGTATGTGCCATTAAAAAGGAAAAAAAATCCAGTTTCACACCTGCGATTTGGGAACCGTCCACATCACGAGTATGATATACATAAACTCCTAACTTTTACTATTTTACAGTACATATACAATCTTGAAACTAGTACCAGCATGGAGGTACATCTCTCTCCACAAATGCCATATGTTCTACAAATACTCAACAAATCTGATCTACAACTGTACAAAAAGAAACAAAACCCTAGCTTAAAATCACAAGGCATTTTTTTGTTTTTTTTTAAAATGCAAGTCTTAATTTAACTTAATCCTTAAAATCAGGACTCCCTTGCATGCTAAAAACCAAACGAGAAGGGAAAGAAGTGCCTGAAAACTCACTGAGCGCACAGTAAGAACATTCCCTTTGACCTGTACAAAAATATGCCTGAAAATAGTTTGCTTTCTTTTAAAAAGATGAGGTCTGTTCATGTATCAAAATGTGTCCTCCCGAACACCTGCCACAGCTGGAGAGGAGTTTAGGCTGCTAAAGTTTCAAACCAGTACATAAAACGGAGTTGGTTACAAAAAAAACAAGATTTTTTCTGGTTTGTTTCGTTCGGCGAAGTTTAATAAACGACGCTGACGACCGTTAGAAAGTAAACGTCTCTAGGAACGAAAAAGTCGAACAAAACAAAACCGGAACTAACGTTTCACAGAATTTGCTTCCACTCGGTCCACAGTCTCGCGAGTTCAGCTCCCTGCAGTTAGAAAGAAAGAGGGTTGGATGCATAGAAGTTCTCCGATTTTTTCTCTTCGAGATGAAGTCGATCAGTAACTGTAGACCAAAGGAAAAAAATCCATAAAACCCTGTCATGCTGCTAGATAAAGAAAGTCTGCAGACTTTTCCATTTTTTTCTGTCTGTTTTTATTTATATTTTTGCTACAGTATCTTCCTCAGACCTCCTCCTGCTCCTCCTCAGGCTCGGCCAAAACAAACCTGTAGCTACAGCACGTCTCTGTGTTCTTCTCCTGCTGTTTGGGTTCATAGTCAGTACTCAGTACGTGAAGACCAGGTCAGAAAAGTTCTTCTCCAGCCAGTCCCCGGCGATCATCTCGCTGAGCTCGGGTGTGCAGTAGTCGGGGAAGTCGAAGTGAGAGCCCAGGCTGCCCTCGCTAAACGAGTCCAAGTCTTTATCCACGAGCGACAGCGCGAGACCGCCCGCGTTCTGGCCGCCGCCGCCGCCTCCCCCGCCGCTGTCGGGCCCGTGCGCCGCGAAGTTCAGGCTAAAGTCGAACAGGAGGTCATCTGCGTCCGACGACGTGGAGGCCGAACGGGACGAGGTGGAAGCCGGCGAGGATGACGCGGAGTGCGCGAGCGTCTGCTGCTTGGTGATGTTCTTGAAGCTGTAATAGAGGCGCGCGCCGCGCACGTCCTCGTACATGCTCGCGCCCTCGCACTCGCCCGGTGAGCTGAGCGTGGGGCTGGCGGGCACGCGCGCGCGCTCATCACACTCATCCTCGTCCTCGTCGTCATCGTCCGTGAAGTCCACGCTGCTCCTCGCGCTCTTCAGCGTCGCTGCTCTCGCGCTCTTCAGCGCGCACTCGTCGCCGGTGATGGGCGCGCGCTGGAACTGCTGGTGGAGGTGGTGGTGGTGTGTCGCGGCTTTGGCAGCGGACTTGCTCGTCTTGGCTCTGGGGCAGCGCTTGCCCGCGGAACTCTTGGACGCCTTGGCGCACGACTTCTCCGGCGACGGTGCCGCCTTCTCCGCCTTGGAGGCACCGTCCAGCTTGGGCTTCTTCTTGGGCCTGTACTTGTAGTCTGGGTAATCGGCCATGTGCTTGAGGCGCAGCCGCTCGTCCTCGCGGATGAACGGGATCTTCTCGCTGTCCTTCAGCATCTTCCAGCGCTTCCCCAGACGCTTGGAGATCTCGGCGTTGTGCATGTCCGGGGACTGCTCCATGATCTTGCGCCGCTCGATCTTGGACCAAACCATGAAGGCGTTCATTGGCCGCTTGATGTGTCCCGTGGCGGTTTTACACCAGTCCGGGTTCGCCTCGGCGCCGGGCGCGGGGCTGCGTGCGCCGAACTCGCTCTCATCCGAGTCGGCGCCCGCGTCTCCCCGTCCCGCGCCCTCACACTCCCCGCGCTGCGCCTGCTGCACCATGCCGCTCCGCCTCCGTCGCGGCGCTTCTTCCTTTGATTCTCACTCCGGGGCCAGATTTCTCTCCGCTGGCGTTACTCTGTGTTTTTATTCTTCCCTATCCTTCCTTTTCTTTATCTTCTTCTCCTCTTTCCCCCCCAGTGTCCAACCTCAGCTCTCAACACTCTCTACACTCTCAGCGCTGTCGCTCCGGCGAGACTTTTACAAACCGCCCTCTTAACTACTTCTTTGCTTTTTCATGTCCATTACGTCACGGGCGGCGCGCCAATCACAGGCTTCGCGGCTCCGCCCATCACACTGGCGTGTACCCCTTTAACCCTTAACGCCTGCGTGTGTATGTGTGTCTATGTGTGTCTGTGTATGTGTGTGTGTATTTATTACTTAGTCAGGACCTAATGAAAATCCTAACTACTGCAGTCCTGAGAAATCTGTAGAAGCAGGAAATGTGCAGGTCTACAAAATCTACTTCCGTACAAAATAAAAGTGCAAAACATTGCACTTTACTGAGGTAAGGGTTTGAGTTAAGTGTACAAGCGAGCCCTCAGAAATATAGTAATACCAACACGTGTGTGTGGAGTGAAAAAGTGTCTGGACCCATGCTGAGCCAGACACACACATCTGTATACACACACACACACACACACACACACACACACACACACACACACACACAGAGAGATAGAGAGAATATTAATGTAAACAAATCTACAACGAAAATCAAGTGAATCAATTAAGAC
>JBBIGC010000001.1:42171941-42184427 GCA_037576955.1 Lepidarchus adonis
CATAACTCCACATGTGTTCATTCATAGTTTTGATGCTTCAGTGAGAATCTACCAATGTAAATGGTCATGAAAAAAAACCCACATTGAATAAGTAGGTGTGTCCAAACTTTTGGCCTGTACTGTATGTATGTGCATGCATAAGATTACAGCCTCAAATATCCTGTATTGTATGATGCATAGGTTATGGATATCCTCTTAAATTAATGCACTGCATCTGTGAGATGCAATACCAGCATAACCAGTGGGAGCAGTATATTGCAATACATATGGGTTTCTGCCATGAGGGCCTTTTTTCTTACACTCCTTGGTTAACTGCCTAGGTTTGTTGCTGTTGGCTGTAAGAGTGTGATACAAGGCGTATAGTCGTAACTACATTTCTGGCTTCTTCTGCTTTTCTAAGTTAAAACTACATTAAGCTAAATGTTGGAGTTCTAACTTAAATTTACTGAATAAATGTTATTAAATCAAATAACTTACACTGTTCACACCTGGTATTGACTTGTATCCTGAGTGATCTGATCACACAGGTCTGACCGCAACTAAGAGACGTGAGAACTGATTGCTGAGGTGGTCCGGGCCACATGCGATAATGTTTTAGCAGTGTGAACATGAGTGTTGCCTGGCCCACAATGAAGCACTGCTGCAGAATGATCTCTATTAGTAGAAGAACTCCACCAATAACAACTGTTCATGGCTCCTGCTAAGGCAAAACCCAAATAAATTGCCCAGAAAACCCAAAATTATATACAAAAAATAAGTGCTCCCATCTGGCACTCATTGCATGAACTGTGTCATGTGGGTGAAGTGAGGCCCAATTACAAGTGGTCACTTGAGACGGAGTGTGTCAGGTGTGAACATATTAAGAGCTGTCCGTTTGTGATTGGATCACCAACGATGCATGTTAATGTCAGTTGCAAATAGGGCCTTCATTAATATAGTAACCTTAAAAAATTAAAAAAAATTACAAAAATTTGTTTATTTGAGTTGCAAATATTCTTTGCTTGCTGATTTATTTTTTTGTATAAAATTTCAAAATACTATCCATCAAAGAACATTCTTAGGGCAGTAGCTTTTATCCTCAGGGACTCCCAGAAGGTGCATATTTTTGCTCAATTTTTGAAAAAAATTGGCAACCTTTTGGGTCTCTGCAAATCAGTTGGAGAACCACAAATTTAGTGAAATGAAAGTCCTTACATCAACCCCTTCACAATCACAGATTTACAGATGTTATAGGATGAGTAGCAGAAGTCTGGGTTGTTAAGTGAAAAATTTTCTTTCTATTTTGGAGATGCTTTTGTCATGACAGTGACATCTGGACTATAATCCAAAATTATATTCTGAATATATTTATTGAATCATTCTTAAGCTACAGTGAAAAATCTTTATGTATTCATTCAATCCTTATATATTCTTTCTATATGTTATCTAACCAGTTAACGTTGCCTGTGCATCTTCTAGAAACTCCCACCTTTAACACCTCCCTCCCCGTCCCAACACATCAACTTCTCCAGACATTCCCTGCAGCCGTTAGGATTTGGAACCCAGGCTTCCATTAGCCTGCTGAAACTTGGACTAGATTTGCTGGTAACTTGGTTAATCCTGCCCCATGCCTTCCCGCTATGCAGGGCTGCTGACAGATATAAATGATGTCTGTGGCGCTAATCTCGAGCGCCTGTAGCCTCAGGGCCGGGGGACAGCTTCTGGAGTCTAAGCAGTGCCATCCTGTGGGGCCATATTGGGGTTAGGCCTTCGACAGGCTGACTGATTAATATAATGATGGACTGTCCTGCGGGCCTGCTCAGAGACCACTCCTCACGCCACTTTACAGACCGCACGCACCACCGGCACCCAGCCGAGCACTCCTGTGGGCTGTCGGAGAATAATACACAAAACACACAATAACAGACCTGAAAATGAACTGAAAATGTGGAAATTGTATAAAAGCAGTAAAAATAAAAAATTTAATTATTTAACGAATTAATTTATTTTTATAATATATGTAACCACCATATGGTCAATCATGGTGAATACACGAATAGTCAAAATTACTTTGATTTCGATCATTTCTTCATATGTTCAATGTAATAGTTACTGATAAATAGTTGCAACTACTAGTTTAAATTAAATGACTGATTACAGCATATAAAACGCATATAAAAATTAATGTCTTACCAGTAAAAAAACAAATTGTGGTGCTTTGCATGCATTACTCTTAAATATTAGTTTTTTATTGATTAAAATAATGCAGATTTTGCTGCGCTGAATGTACTGCCCTAACAACGAACCGCCATTTCCCAACCCAACTAGGAGAAAAAAATTGCAATCTGAGCAATCTAAAATCCCTGCTTGGAAATATTTAACATTTTGGTCAATATATTGAACTACAGTGAAACCTCATTCTTAATCCATAGGGTTTCATATGATGCTGACACACCCTTTGCAGTTATAACAGCTTCAACTCTTCTGAGCAAGCTTTCCACAAGGTGTAGGAGTGTGTTTATAGAAATCTTTAACTATTCTCCCAGAAGCACGTTTGTGAGGTCAGACACTGATGTTGGACAAGAAGGCCTGAATCAAAGTCTTCGCTCCAATTCATCCCAATGATGATCCATCGGGTTGCAGGCCAAGTTCTTCCAAACCAAACTCACTCTTTTTACGGACCTTGCTTTGTGCACTGGTGCGCAGTCAATTTGGAACAAAAAGGGGCTTTCCCCAAACTGTTCCCACAAAGTTGGGAACATGAACTGATGCTAAAGCATTCAGAGTTCCTGTCACTGGAACTAAGGGGCAGCTCCTGAAAAACAACCCCACACCATAATCCCCCCTCCACCAAACTTTACACATGGTATAATGCAGTCAAACAAGTACTGTTCTCCTGGTAACTGCAAAACGCAGACTCGTCTATCAGATTCACCAGTGATTCGTCACTCCAGAAGAGAGAATCCAATTCTCCAGAGTCCAGTGGCGGTGCTTTACACCACTGCATCTGATGCTTTACATTGCACTTGGTGATGTATGCAGCTGCTTGGCCATGGAAACCTATTCCATGAAGCTCTCTATGCACTTTTCTTGAGCTAATCTGAAGGCCTGATGCAGTTTAAAGTTTTGGAGCGATTGACTCCACAGAAGGTTGGTGACCTCTGCACACTATGTCATTTTACGTCATTTTACGTAGCCAAACACTTTGTGGCTGAGTTGCTGTCGTTTCCAATCATTTCCACTTTGCTATAATAACATTGACAGTTGACTGTGGAATATTTAGTAGGGAGGATTTTCACAACTGGACTTATTTCACAGGTGGCAACCTACCATGGTACCACGCTAGAATTCACTGGCCTCCTGAGAGCGACCCATTCCTTCATTAATGTGCTTGAAGTTATACACCTGTGGCCATGGAAGTCATTGGTACACCTGAATATAATTATTTTAATGGGTGAGTGAATACGTTTGGAAATATAGTGTATGTAAGCTACAGTTAGCTTACCCTTCATCTAATGGACATAATGCACAATAATAGATATCCAAATGGTGAAAAGGAATAAACAACTAGCATTTTGGGTAATTTGTGAGCATTATTTAATTGCATTGACTGTTATTTCTTAAAAACAACAACAAAAAACAGACAAAACAAAACATTTGTACCACAGCTTATTACTGATAAAGTAGTGTAATTACAGTACTGCTACTGATTGCAATTAATCATAAGGAATATATGAGCTGATTTATTAAATATTTACATCCACAAACCAATTTTTCTTATTCCATCTCCTACTCTATTGTTGGTAGATCTGGAAAATGGTGGTCATTACTTCTTACACAGGGTCAGTTGATCCTTTTCTTTGTATTCTAAATGCTAGATAAGGTTACCAAATTAGTACAGAGAGTGGCTTCTATTAAAATAGAGTCCTAGACGGAACAGGTTGGTCCTTTGCTAAACATCATCCCAAACTGAAATCACAAAAGGCACTGGTTATAAAAAAAAATTCCCATTACATGTGTTTCCTTAAAATATTGTTTGAATGGTTAGTCTTGGGCCAATGTGTGCCGGCAAATTGTAATGTTGTAGAAAAACTGCAATTCATTTAGTGATTGCATTTAAATAGCGTAGTAAACAAGAATAAAAATGTGGACTTCTGGACTTCTGGACTTCAATTTTGACAGCGGTTTGTAGTTTGACATTTTGCCTGTTTCATTTAAGTATGACGTATAACGTGTCTTGAGTTATTGCCGTTTTTAACTAAGAAATCAAAACCTTAAAGAAAAATCCAAGTATTTTTGTTCTCAAGCTTTCTTGCTGTACTCTCGACCAGATTTCACGCCCTGAACATAGAAAGGCAAAGCATTCTTTCTTTATCTTGTGATCACTTTGTTCAATTTGTAAAGCAATTGCAGTGTTGCTCTCATTTTATGCTGTAGATTTTATAATATGATATAAATATACTAATTTCTCAACATGTTGAGTTTTCAGAAATTCAGAAAAAGAAAATAAAAATAAAAATAGACACTACAGCATGTTCATCCATGTAAACTAATGTAAGTAAATGCGTACCCCATCTGACCACTTTGATGGAAAATGATATCTGTTCTGAACAGATGGTGATATGCTGCCTACAATTAGCAAGCGCATGGCTAAGATCGCCCCATTTCTGCAAAGTAAAACTGACATATTTTGTAGTTATCTGCCAAAATCTGACATGAATCTGGCAATGGAGGAACAGACTTGGCACAGACGACGGTGGCAGTCTGCGACTTCTGCTGTCTATATATTAGTTTACAGAGACTATTTCTGCTGGGGAACTTTGGGACGGCTCCACACAGAAGCAGCAAACCCGAAGACACCGGGACGTCTGCTAGCCTGTCTTACTGAAGAACTGCTTGAATGAGCATGTGTTCTTATGTTTCTCTTAGATTTAGCGTCTGCTCTCCATTATCTGTTCGGCTGCACTGTGCTCAGAGCTAAATGTTCAATCTGAATTGACACATTTATGGACCCGGGAATCCATTTTTAAACATCAGAAATTATTCATGTTTTTTTTTCCTCGTATCCTTTTGATGAAGATAAGATGCGATCCATCTCTGATGTAACTAAAAACAGAAGTGACAGTCAAAACCAAAGAAATCATTTATAGAGTTGTTATATTCCGGATCTAAAATCTGATTGGGACATTTCTGAGTTTGAGTGTAATCCTATTAACAGTTTTCATTTAACCTTTATGATCTATTTATTCACTGCTAAATAATGAGTTTACGTGTAATATGTTAGTTTATGTAGCGCAGGGAGGTAAATCTTACATTCTTTACACTTTTGTTGAAGTTAATTATGCTAATATTTCTTATATTTCATTCTTTTTTTTTTAAGTAAATTTATTTAGGGTCACTGCATGTGCATAAGGTTTGATTTGGACACATTTTACAGGTATTTCTAAGATTGATTATTTATTTAAACCTTATTTTATTACAAGCACACAAAACCTAGCATAAGTACAGTACAAAGAAATATTTATTTAATAATTCATACATGCACCTAATATTTGTTGGTCAAGTATGTAATTTTGAGTTGTAAGTATTTTAAAAGTTTGATTACATTGTGGTAATTACACAGATTGATAGGAATGAATATTTCAAGTGTGTTTCACTTTTCTCAATAATTTAAGTACTATGCAATTACATACACACATATATATATACACACACACTTTATTACATTCATATTTGATAAAATATTACTGGTTGGCTCAATTATTTTGAGTTCTGCCACCTTATGTTGGTTTACAGTGTACACATCCAATAAATTCTGCATTAATAAGCCACATATTTAAAATAATAATACATTTAACTGTTATGTTGCCTGACAGCCATAACCGACTGTTAATGTTGACTCTTTATTGAGTTTATTCCTTATTTCTGTATATTTTATCCATCATTTTATTATTTTCTTCTTTTATAAAAGCAAGAATCCAGTCCTGGCCGTGTGTTACAGTTCTTTTATTTCACGTCTACTTTTTAACTGTGGTAAAATCAATGCAATGTCCTCTAGCTTTGTAAACAAAAAGTGTAATGCAGCTGCTCCAGTGTAATCTAAGCTCGACTGTGGTGGCATGGAGCCCATTTTAGCTTGATTTAGAGGCAACATGCTTCCTCTTGCCAAATCTGTAGCCTAATCATTGTAAAAAGAACCTCGCAACTGGTCTCGTATAAGCACAAAAACTGCGACTGCACCTGCTCCAGGTGATTTGGCAGCTGCTGACATCCCACTGCTCTGAATGGCTCCCCGAGTGAGGTAGGTGCCATGTAATAGAGAAAGAAAGAGGAGGAAAAAGGAAGCAAAGGGAGCCTCCCCCTTCAATTGTTCTTGACACACGACACACAACACTTTCTATGGGGCTTGAGCCTAAAGCCGGGCTGGGGAGCGGGGACGGGGGGAGTGCACCACAAGGAGTCTTTTATCTCTAGTTAATGATTGGACAAACATGCCTAGCCTTCGGAGTCCTCCTTTCTGTGGGTGCGGTTGTCCCAGGAGGTCACAGTGCAGCTTTCTAATAAGCATCTCCCTCACAAAAGCCCAATATTTGCTTGACTAGAAGGGGCCCACCAAGTCCCAGAGTAAAAGGAGCACATGGGGTGTTGCGAGTGGGAGGGGTGGGGGGGGATTTAACTCCGTCAGATACCAAGAGGAACAGATGGAGCTTGATAAATCCTGAAAGGGAGGCATTACCTGCCCAAGTCGCCAAGCAGCCACAATTATCACAGGGCTTTGGGTTCATTGTCAATCAGAGTGGCACTTAAAGGGAAGCAGCAGCTGGGGCAGATGGTGGGGATCCAGCAGGGTTGGGGGAGCCAGGACAGGGGCCAACCCTCAGGCAGTGCAGTCTCCATCTCTCTCACTCGTTCTCTCTCCCTTTCTGGGATAGCAACGGTTCTTGACGGTTTCGTTGACTGCACTCAACTGCATCTATGAGTAGAAGACTCTGGGAGCTCTTTTGAGAAAGAGAGAGAGAGAGAGAGAGAGAGAGAGAGAGAGTAATTGACTCAGTGATTGGCTTTAGCTGTGTCACCTGCCACAGTCAAATGAGAGCAGTCAATGACACTTGACACAAGTATCATTGACTTATTATGACTTTTGCATATTGGAGTACGCCTATTTGATTCCAAAAAGTTATTTTCTGTTATTTTGCTCAAATTTTAAAATGTGATTTCATAATTATTTAATTTTTTATAGGATTATTAATGATTTTAACTGATTTTCTCTCATAAAGAAGTCTGCCTCATGGTTATGGTTGCCATTATTGTTTCTGTTATAGTATTAGTTCATGACTAAACACAAGATTCCTGCACTTTCTCAGCCCCAAACACGAGCTAACCCCTATTAACCCTTCAGACTTATTTAGTTATTAAGATTTCACATTTATCAGCCTTAACATAGAAAGGCAAAGCATTCTGTCTTTTATCTTGTGATCACTTTGTTCAATCTGTAAAGCAATTGAAGCTTTGCTCCCAGTTTTATCTTATGCTGTAAATTGTACCATATTATAGAAACAGGGTTTAATACACACAGGAAAGCCTTCAAGCTATGGTTCCAGTTTACAATTTATGATTCTTGGCTTTTAGAATTACTAAATACTTACTAAGTACTAAATTGCCACTAACTCTGGTAAGAGAACATCATCTTGAGTCTTCCTGAAGTCTTGCAGACTTAAAAATGTTACATCAGCATACAAATACTCTGGGAAAGAGAAAAAAAATGAACTTTTCACCAAAAAACATCTTTTTTGGTGTCCATGTCCAGTATACTTTTTACAGATGTGGAAAAACAATTTTTTGCAGATCCTTACTTTACATAGACATTCATTTAACTTGGAAAAGTTTATTCACACACATTTCATTTAGAGATATATGTTGAAAGAGGAATAATATAACACTACTAATAATATAATATTATAAAAATATAATTTAATAATAAAAGACTACACAAAATATGACAGGACAACATAGTGTACAAAAAAAGAAGCAGAGTGCGAGTGAACATAATGTTGTAAAAATGCTAATGTTTTAATGAGGGAGTGTGTTGTGGTTGTGCAGAGAACAGTTCTGATTTAGGTGTCTGATGGCCTGGGGAAAGAAACGGCTTCCAATCCTGGCATGATGGCCCGTATGCTACAGAACCTTTTGCCAAATGACAGGAGGAGAGCTTCTGGCAGGGGTGTGTGGGTTCTTCCACCATGTTTGTGACTGTCCCCACTATCTGCTGTAGAGTTTTGCAGTTCCTCTGTAGAATGTGGAGAGGATGGAGGGGGTGAGCGCACCACGGCCTACGGTGGAATTTGAAATACTGCTTAGATTTCTTCTCAATGGAGCTAGATTTTCATGTGAAGGAACTTGGTGCTCCAGAGGATCTCCTCAGAGGAGAGTGGAGGATGATCACAACGTGCTCTCATAAATTCAACAGCTGCTTTTTTATGTTGTTTAAATTGAGAAACAAGTTCTGTTATGGACCGTGAATGACACTTCCTGTCTATATGCTGCTACATCATTTCCACTGAATAGACCAGGTGACGTTGTGCCATTGTGAACAGCAAAAAAACCAAGGCCCCGTCCACATGTATCTGGGTATTTTTGAAAACTGTGATTCTGGATTTGGTCCCTGAATATGGAGATTTTCAAAAACATTTACATTTACAGCATTTGGCAGACGCTCTTACCCAGAGCGAAGTACATGGTGAACCATTGGGGGTTAGGTGCCTTACTCAAGGGCACTTCAGCCTACTGCCTGGTTCCAAGAATCGAACCTGGGACCCTTCGGTCACAAACCCACTTCTCTAACCATTGGGCTATGGCTGCCCCCCAAATGTGTGGCAGAAGAATTTTTTTGATTTTATTTTAAAAATGTGACTACTTCTTGGATGTCACATTGTGCCCCGTATATATTTACATGAGTGAGGTTATTTTCTGTCATGGCCGACACAGACAAAATTCTGTTGCTTGCAACTTTCCTTTAGGACCTTTCCCATTAATGCTCAGCTACTCTCTGGATTATGAGGAACACAGGCATCAGAGTGAGCTTTGTATGTTGCTACTATGTTGAACACAGACACTATCGCACCCAAACACCCTCCCCCACTGGTTTTGGACGAGACCCGATCGGAATAGTGACGGTTGGGACAGCGAGCTTGTGCTTCCACAATAATGGCGAGGTCCGGAAGACTGTCGCTTTTCACAGCATTTGACATCGTTTTTGCATTTATGTTGATGAAGATATTTTCAAAAATGTGTCAAGTGGATGGATTTTTTTATGATAATGGGTGGCTACATGTGGACAGGGCAGCTCAGTGTGAAGATACTGGTCCATATTCTAAATGGCAGGTCTCCCAGTTAAGAAGTCCAGGACCTAGATGATATTGAACTGAAGTCTCTAATGAGTGTAATTTTGATCTACATGAGTGAGCGATAGGTGAAGAGTAGTGGCATCAACCTTCAAATGGATGGGATAATCTGCAAAATGCAGGAGGTCCAGTAAGGAGGGAAGTGGGGTCTAGTGACGAGCCTCTTAAAGCACTCCATGATGATGGGTAATGGGTGATCATTAAAGCAGGACAGTGAAGACTTCTTGGCCACAGGGATGGTAGCAGTGGCTTTGAAGCTGCTGCTGGCTTTGTGAGAACCTGAAGATGCCTGTGCTGATCTGCACAGCCAGGTCTGCTGTCTTGTCCAGCACCTGGTCATTGGGAAGGGTTGGGCTTCTCTGCTGCCATGTCTACTCACTTGAAGTGTAAGTAGACGTCAGTCATCACATTTAGAAGAAAAAGGTAGGTGGAGACGTCCTAGAGTAAGTTATTGCTGGACGTCCTGCCACATGTGGAACTGTGGATTTTCTAAGAATATAAAAACTTCGACACCAAAATGATGGACAATGATGGTTAATAAAGTCATATCCATCAAAATGTTCTATGGCATAAATGGAATTTTCCTTTAACTAGTGCAGAAGAGAAGCTGGCCCATTCAAGGACGTCCCTCTGCTGAGTTTGGCTGCCTGGTTTCTAGGCAGACTCCCTCTTCTCCACCCCTTGCCAAGGCATCACCAGTGGGTTTCACTTCCAGCCACTAGTGCCATTCATCACGGGGCATGGGGGTGTCGAGAGGGCTGCGCCTCACACCCCTCCCCTCTCCTCTCACGGCTGGAAGAGCAGCGTGGCCCAGGCCCCTTGCCTCCACGCCTCCTCATGAAGGGCCCCAGCTTTCATTACAGGAGGCCCATCTCTCCCCACTGAGGAGCCATTCCTCCTACTTTGTTCCGCCACTCTCTGGACCCTGCGTCTGGGACCAGCTGATAGCGAGGTCAGGCCCATCCATCTGCCGGCCCCGCGATCTGCCGGCCTAAGCGGAGCTCCTCATTCAGCAACAATGGCCATTAACAATGCTAACAGTGCTCCGGCAAGGCCGCAGGGTGGGAAGGGGAGGTGGGAGGCTGCGGGTAAAAGGGGGGCAGGGGCTGTCACCAGGCAGACTGGAAGATCCCAAGAATCTGATAGGTTTCTCCAGCCTGTGTTGCTGGGCGTTAAAGCAAGAGTCTTGCAGGGATATTGATTTTCTTGCTTGTGTTTGCTGCCAGCAGTGGGTAAAGTTATGCATATGTGTCTGAGCTGCTGATCTGAAACAACACCGTTGTTGGCATATGTCCAGTTCTGGCTTTCTGTACTTTAAAAGTGTTTAAACTTTGTTTGGTTAAGGAGATAAAATGTTGGGATCATTAAATCAGTGACACTAACTCACTGCTCACCTGTTGGTATTGATTTGCTCCAAGGACAGACCTGAATCCATAGACACACATTACAAATCACACCTTGTCTGAGCAGCCTGCACTTTAAACCATGACTTTATAAGCTTTGTAGTGGTGGAAGTCTCATACGGTCTAAAACAAATAAAGACACTGATTCGTGCCCAAATTATTGGGATGAAAAACTCAGACTGTGATGCTGGGTATGATTTTTTTATGTAGAAAAGCAAAAGGAACATGAAGATTTTCACCTCCACATTCGGGAGCTTTATACCAGCTTACATAGTCCAGTTTCTGAGATGCTAGCACCATCCATGACAAAGCAAAGGTCATACCATTGACTGGTCAGTAAGTTCCTGTGAGGGTTTACACACAATAAACTAAACTAAACTAAACTAAACTAAAATAAAATAAAATAAAATATGTGTCTGCTAATAATTAATTATATTATATAATTATAATAATTATAATAATAAATAATAATTACTATATACAGGCTCAAATGGATGTATTGATGTCATTAAAAATATTCTTCATTGAAATAAACAAAGAAACTTAGACATACATGTTCTTTCAATGCATAAATACATACATGCATTCATGTTTATTTGTGTTGGAGACGATATTTTAGCAGTTTTTCCAAAAATTCACACTTTAAACTGTCAAACATGACGTAATAAGAATATGCATGTCATTAATTGCGTAATACACTTTGTAATTACAAATGTAATTATATTTGAACAGAGTGATATGGAGAATAAATGATGGTTAATCAGGGTTACATTACTGATGGTGAGTCAAACTCACCTGTTGTAGGTTTGAAATGACCACATCCATGTACAGTGTTATAACTGACATGTGGACCTGCACTTCTGTGGCAGCGTCATTGGCCAAATGCCGAGAATGTGTGTGACATTGGTTGCACTCCCTTCCTTGCATTACATTCCACTTATAACGCACATGGTCCAAATCAATGCGATGCTGAAAGGTTGGTTTTCTAAAAACACAAATTTGTGTAGTGAACATGAAGGCAGATCTGGTGGAAACTGAGTTTAGAAGCTGGCCCTGAGTCAGCAGTGATGCTGGCCCTGCTTCACAGTCGCTGTTTTGCATTTAAAGAAAATCACAGCACCCAAGAGGCTTTAGTCTGGGACCAGGCAGTGTCACATGTTAGAGGTGGAAAATGGCCTCTTAGTTGGATTATCATCTAGCAGCCTACAGCAGAACACTCAAAAGGGTACACACACACACACGCGCGCGCGCACACACACAATTTAATTGGCAGGCACAAAGAGAGACACGCTTGCTTATGTGTTCTCTGCTGCTTTCCCACTCTTACACACACACACACACACACGCACTAGAATACCCACTGCGAGGGCTGATAATGCAGCAGACAGTTGAATAGTGGAGTCTGTTCCCCATTATGCACACAGCACTCCAGTCATTTGCATGTGAAAGCGACAGTTGCTGAGTGTTTAATGCGTCATTTCGAAAGGATGGAGGTTGACTTCTCTCTCGTAGATTTCTCTTCTTTTTCTAACTGAGCTGTTCTGAATTGGACTAAGACTGAAGTTTTCTGTGCATCTCAGAAGTTTGCCGTTTAAAGCCTTCAGAACTTTCTGAAGGCTGTGACTCTTTCACGTTGAGTATAAAATTCTACTATTAACCTATAAAGCACTAACTGGTCTTGCACCACAGTATCTGAGTGAACT
>JBBIGC010000001.1:42212195-42223419 GCA_037576955.1 Lepidarchus adonis
TAAACGTTCCTTTCAGAATAAGTGTTCAGTGCTGTTGTGGTGATCTCAGGGTTTTCTGCCATGACTTTCATCCAGAAAACAGGCAAAGTTGAGTCTCTAACACACTTCAAAACCCATTTTTTAATTTTTGTGCGGCCCCGGTACGAAATGCTCCACGGCCCGGTAACGGTCCACGGCCCGGTGGTTGGGAAACACTGATCTAATGTAAAGTGATTCATTGGGGAGATACAGATATTTAAATTAAATTACCTTCAAATAATAAAAGAAATGTTTAGTCCAAAAAACTGACTAAAAACGAACCTAATCTAACAGTCATAGTAAAGCACCGACAAATTCAGGAACTCTGTAACTGTCCTCTGCTTATCTCTGTCTGATCGTCAGAGCCCATAGACTGTGCTCATACAGTGGCCTAGACTGCTGGTGTCAGTCAGAGCCTGTAGGACACTATCGACCGAGCCTGGCTGTTGAAAGCGCGGAGAGCAGGATCAACTAAACATGTATTATAGCCAATCAATACAGACTGAGGAACACAGAGAGAGTAAACACACTCCTCATCCTGCAGTCCACAGTGAGCTTTGGACAACCTTCTCCTCATATCAGAACATCTGCAGTTAGTATATCATGCAAAGCAGAGAAGCTTAGCGCTCCTGTAAAGTTGGGTGGTGTTGAGGATCTAATTGGAAAACTGGAGGGGAAAGAAAGGTGAAAGATGAAAAGAAATGTGGGATATAGAAGATATGATACCATCTCAAATTCTGAAGCCATGTTATTTCTGCTTAAATTAATGAATAATGGAAGTTCAACAGATGATGTCAAATAAACATGAAAGGATTTGCACACATTACATCAGCATTACGTTTACAGTTAAGAGATATTCCAGAGAGACATCACACACATCAGGCTGCTCACTGGGCCAGAGCAGCTAATCAGATTTCAATGGGCAAAAAATCTGTACTAGGTGTGTGAGGGTGCTAGTGGTGATTGGACATTCTACAGAATGTAATAAGTTACAAATGGTTTTTTAATAGTTCTTGATTTTGGTTATTACTTTAAAATATGTCACTATTTTTAGCTTTTTTTATACATCGTTCAAAAGTCTAAGATACTATTTTCACTCATTTCAAAAGAATTTTGAATATCAGTTTACAAAATGCTTCTCTTGTGATGCCGAAGTGTTTAAGTCATTTGTAGGAATTATTAATATACATAATATATATATTTTTTTTATTAAGAAAAAACAGATGTAGAAGATGATTGTGAAAGCTGATATTACCGGTAGGAGAAAAACAGTAATAGTAATTGTATTTTTGGCACAATATTATTTCAATACAGCTGTACTAATTATACATATTTTATTGTCTATTATTTTACTGTTTAAAACAAATAATTAATACACTATTTTGTGCATAAATTCTAATTTTGTCACATACACAGTCATACAGTATGATGTGTAGTGAAATGCTTTTTGCGACCACCCGTGACCCCCAGATACATAAACATAACTTAAGAGCAAACAACAATAAATAGAGCACAATAGAGAAATAAAGAATAAGAAATATAAGAAATATAAAACCTTAACAAAACCCTATCAAACCTATATCTAATGCTTCTGAAATACGCAAAATGCCACAAGACCTGGTTCTGCTCTTGCACCACAGCAAAAACTGGAAAGGAAATCAGGTTAATCATAATGGCTACTAAGAGCCCTGTTAGTGATGCATAATAAGTAATAAGTAATATGTAATCTGGTTTCAGGCTGATGTATTATAATAGTATTGTTTTGTGTCTTAGCTATCATGGTAGATGTAAAAATACTTCAGACACAGCTGTAATCTACTGTGTTCCATTAATATATAGAATTTCTGCAAAGGTTGGTGCATTCTGGGAAATATAAGACTCACTATGTACCAGCATACGCATATAATCAAGCATTTGCGTTTTTGAAAGCTAGAAGTGACCAGTGATATGTTTAACACAGAACAAACTGAAGGCCCTCAAACATCTATGGGTGAGTCCAGTACATGTGAGCTGTGAAGATGTAATCTAATGGTCCCACTACAATCTTCCCTCATTTAAAACTATTTCCTCCATTTATTGGCCTAAAGAAAAATGGCATCTCTACAGAGCAGAATGAGATAAACAATCAATATTTAGTGAATAAAATCGATCAGCCAGAACATTAAATCCCCTAACAGCTGAAGTGAATGACATTGCTTTTCTCGTTATCTTGTTACAGTGGCATATGCCAAAGGGTGGCATATATTAGGCAGCATAAAGCATAAGGTCCCATATTATGACTAGAAAACTGGGTCAGACTTCAGAAAGGCAGGTTTTACATGGTGTTCCTATTAAAAATGCTCCGCAAAAAGATAATCCGGGTTATTGGCCCATTAATGCACGTTGGAAGTAAAGGTCCAATCCCACAGCAGAACTACGATAGCACAAAATGGCCTACACAATATTAGCCACATGTTTGTAATGTTGTGGCTGATCAGTACACAATTCTATACAATAAAATAAGTCAGTATTACCCCTAACCTTAATAAGAAATTGAAGAAAATTGTAAATAATTTAAATTTGCTGATATTAATTTGCAGGATTACTTTCTAATTACTGATCGATTTTAGCTGGTGTCATCACTTTCAATGCCTTTTTACCTTCCTTCCTTTGTTCAATACGTTTTCTGTGTGTCATTTTATTTTATTACACATAACTTAATGTATAGACATCTATGCACCTTATGTCTATTTTTTTCTATTGTGTTTTTTTGTGTATGTACTTATTCTGCTGCTGAGAGAGAGATTCCACACAAATTCCGTTGTGCTGTTACAATAACAATAAAGAATCTTTATCTTTATCTTTATAAAACCAAGCTTTTGCTTTGGTCCTTCTGTAATTAGGCCAATCCTCAAAATATTATACAATTAGCTTTGCCTATGTAATCATAAGCCTACAGGCTAGACATGCAGCTACAAGTCTCAAATCGTAAAACCTTTACAAGCTTTGGTTCCAAGTATGGTGTCAGTATGGGACTCACTCAATCACAATCTGTATGGTCAAAATTTTGAATAGAGATGTAGCTCCAGTTTGACTGCAGCCCATTTATTGTCATGTATAATTTGTGTTAGCCGTGCAGCTCTAAGTGACAGTGTTCTTACCACTAACTGTTCTCCGATGTATATTTTTGGGTGATTTCCAAACTAGAAGTGCCAATGGCTTGGGCACTCATACAGCATGACAGCTACTTCTATGTCAGTATTACTACTGATGTTGACAATGACCCAAAATATGTCTGGTCCAGTGGTCAACAACAGACCAAAAGTATGGAGAACATACAGTAATAGATGGGCTACTGTGTGTAACCGTAGGCCAATAAAATAAGTGTATTTCAAATCATAGCTGTCCAAACATTAAGTTATGTAAAAATGTACTAAAATGAAAAAGCATAAAAGCCTTTGATGTCTTCTGTCTGGAGAAAGTAGTCACATGCATCGCTCATGTGGAATTTTGGCTCATGTCTTCAAACTCCCATAGATTTTCTACAGGATTCAGTTCAGGTGATTGGCTGGGCTTTAATTTTTTTTTTTCGGATAAAAATGTTGATCTAAACGTTGGTCAGCAAACTTTAAAGTCTTGGAGTCTTGTGTGGTGAGTGTGCAGACAGGCCATGGCGGTTGAATGCATTACTGCTTTTTTCTTAAAAACAATTGTACCTGTTAATTCCAGGTCTTTCTGAAGCTCTCCAAAAGTGTTCCTTAGTTCTTGCACAACACTTCTAAGAATTCTTTTCACTTCTCTGTCTGAATTTGTACAGGGAGAACCTGGTCGTGGCAGGTTTATGGTAAAATTGTTCTTTTCACGTGGCCCCAACAGTGCTCGCTGGAGCCTTCAGTAGTTTAGAAAGAAACTTCTGTAACCAATGCCATCAGTGTGTTTTGCAACAACAAGGTTGTGAAGGTCTTTTTGGTTTTACCCCTCATGAGATGTTTCTTATGTGACCCCTCTTGATAGGCCAACATTTGGGACCAACTGATATTAATTTGCAGGATTACTTTCTAATTTTCAATGCCTTTTTACCTTCCTTTCTTCTTGTGTTCTATACGTTTTCTGTGTCATTTTATTTTATTACACATAACTTAATGTATAGACATCTATGGTTTGATTTCTTTGCATTTGTGGATTTAAATGTCAAAAGTACCTTTAGAAATATACGTATTTAGAAAACTGGTAACATGTTCAATGCTTATTTTACCTGCTGTATGTTGGAAACAGAAATGACTAGAAAACTAAGTCAAAGCATCTTTTAAACAACACGTCTTGTAGGGTTGTTCTGGAAAGCATTAATTATTACCTACAAAAAGTGATCTAAGGGAGGGAAACCAATAAATGTTACACATGGGTGGGAGTGAAGGCTAGCCCATCTGGTCTGATCCTTCAGAAAAACTACTGTAGCACAAATAAAGATGTCAGAACACACAATTCGCCACAGTCATAATTGCTTAGGTGGCATGAGGTGAACCTACATAATATTAGACAGTTGGTGTTAATGTTAAGGCTGATGTAGGATTTTAAAACCTATAATTTCTGACTGAAAATGAAGTAACCAGCAAATGCTCAGGTTCAATAGTACAGACAGACTTCCACTACTTGGCCAATGGCAGGGCACTGTTGCACTTTTGATTCATGTGTTATAACTGCTTATTAATGCTTTTAAGGCTTTTTTGACCAATTAGTCATGAATAGAGTCATTTGAAACCATTCAGAAACCGTTTCTATGGGAACTCCTATGGATATAAGGATATAGTAGCTCTGGCATTGATATGAATGAAGAAAGGTTATGTCCTACATAGTGTGGATAAAGTGGCAGCCACTGACACATGAATAGGGCCGTAATTATAGCCAAGCCTCTCAGTGATCTGCAGACTTGAAATCCAATCCTGTTCTCCAAGGCAAAAGCCTGTATCTGTACTACATCACACTCATTACCTCCTCCGTCCCAGAGTTCAGTGCCTTTGCTGTCCTTACACTGTTCCAACAAACCCTAACAACGGCATAAACTGAAATAGCCGGACCTGGCCAAGCCTGTTCCCAACTAATGGCTACCTCATGGAGGTGTAATGCAATCATTTAGGCGCGTGAGAAGTGGGGATCGGAGAGGCCGGGGAGTGGGATGAGAGCGAGGGGGTGTTGATTTAATCTCCTCCGTTCCACTCTGTTCCCACCTTTCAGCAAACCATCTGCTGGAGACAAGGAAACAGGCAGATTCATCACAATTAGATTCTCCCGGCTACTTACTGCATATCAGCAGTCAGCAATGAGGATACCTAGCACCTGACTTAAGCTAGATTAGCACTGTGCTGGTTCTCCAGAGGCCAGCAGACACACATTTATGGTATTTAAAGTATTCACAGCATGTAAAATCAGCTGCCTGTAATGTGCTTCTTCTCTAACTGACACCTGCAAAATTATTGGTTAAGGATTTCTTTGTTTTATTCATTTATTTTGTATATATAAAGCATTTTTTATTTCTTTTATCATCATGTTAATTGTTGTATATTGGATGTTTGTTTAAAAAGCCCATCTAGGGACAATTGCTGCAAATTAGCTGACGCTATAAGCACCATGATGCATGCATGGCACTGCTGCTTTGTTCAGATTGTCTATGTTATAATCTGTCCGCATCAAATAAACGTAATAAATTTAAAAAAAAATAATAATAATAAGTACAGTATGAACATCAACATTTTCTTTCAAAGAAGATATACTTTCCATACTATTTGCAGATACTTTTTACCTCTCCAACTTAAATAATATTATATTACTATTATTAATATCCTATTCAATCAATAGACATGAAATGAATATTTACAGAGAGAAATGTTGGTGTAAACTAACAGACTACCAATAAGTAACAGTTTTCACCTATATTAACAAAACCATAGCTAGTGATGGAAAAATTTAACTAATTTCACTACTTTAAACTTTGATACTTAACACATTTACTGAAATTTGAAATTATTAATGGAAGATGGTGTTGTCAAAACCAGCTGAAAATGACATTTGATTATTCCTTTTATAGAATCACATATATTTTTTGACATTACGTCCCATAAGAGCTGGTTGGCTAACCATAGTGTTCAGAGCTTGATAAATATATCTTGAGAAATGCACTGACATTGCAGACACCAGAATTACCAAACTGTTTGCCAAACTGTCAGGAATGGACAGGTAAAAATAATAATAATAATTAAAAAATAAATAAAAAATAAAAAATAATATATATATATATATATATATATATATACACACACACACATATATATTGAAGTTCCACAATTTTGCTGCTGACTAAAGAAGAGCATTTCCAAACAGGGCTTTTTACGTTACTTCGAGTGTAACTTCCTCTCTCTTTGGTCAAGTTGGCTGTTAACTATTTGCAACCAGTACCAAACATTTATTGCTAAAGTATTTGCTTGTTTGAGCTCCTGTCTCATGTAGAATATTCAGAACACCTGCCCACGCCCAGGCAGACAATTTCTTTTTTTTCTTTTTTCCTAGTTTGGATTTTTTAGGCAAATGAAAAACTGAAGCATTGTGATTAATAGCAATAATGGGTAGCGACAGATAAAACTTAAAAAACAAGATTTTTTAAAGCATGCGCATAGCTGCTCAGGTGTGAACTTCACATCATCTGCAGAATACTATGGAGATCAGTTCATGGATCCTGTGAATTTGTTGTAGTTTGTTGTACACTTAATGCAGCGGTAACACTTCACAACTTTCAGTTCTTTTATTCACTAGAATAGAAACATGTTTTTAAAGATACAAACACGACATGTAAGGGCAGTCAGAATTGTTTAACATACATATTGCTGATCAAGGTATGAGTTTGTGGGTTATATGGCTAGCAGAGGTCTGTGCTAACTAGCATCATGAAAGACTGGTGTGAAATAGAGAGCCATCTTTCCTATTTACCAATGAAATCAAAGCCAAGTGTGCTCTCTTGGACTCCTGGTCATCACTGAAGACTGAACTCACAATGTCCCAAATGAAAGGACCAAAGCTTGAACAATTGAGCCAAAAAGCTGGTTAAACTGAAGATAGTTTAATCAATTGTCGTTGTGTTTTGGCTGCATTTTTAGAGATCGGCTATAAAATGTAACATGTTTTAGGCTCATGTTTAGAACAAATTGAATTAAATGAAGCCAAAAGTTCTAAAGATGTATCTGGGTGCCTCTTTTGGGACTGTACTATCTAGGGACCGGTCATGGCAAATCGCTCTGGTGGGACCATACTTGTGAAAGGGTAAAAGCATCATATTAGTGCATCAGACCAAACTTCAAACCGTGATAATTGTAAAATCATGTAACATGCATGTACATATAGCCTCTCGCATGCCAGCATATCTTGAACTAGCGACAGAGCCCCTCTTGAACACCCACAAGTGTGTGTAAAAGGCTGCACTGATGGTCAGGCTATTAGCTTGCATGATCAGTGTGCTAGTTTGAGCTTGGGCTGTGCACTTCACTCTGCCATTGACGTTGAGACGAGCGTTAGGTCCCACATCATCTACAATTTCTATCATAGCACCCAGACTCCAGTCCTTCAGGCCACAAAGGGATGGTAATGGTGGCTTCAGTGCATGTCTGAGTGCATACGCTACACTGAGCAATGCTTTTCAATTACCAGCTGCCCCATAGCCGAGCCAAAACGAAAAAATATGCACTGCATATTTCGGAGACAAAATGCTTAGCTCAGACACACGGGGAAATAAAATGCACCTTTTGTCATTTCATTTGACAGTTGTCCTTTCAAGCTAGGTCACAGAAGTGAAGATGTATGTACACATATAGCTACAGATAAATGAATGTATATATCCGAGTTTGAAGGCGTTAGTGCTTCCTGACTGAATACATTCTGCTCTCTCTTTAGTCTTACATTATTTTCCTCTTATCAGGAAAGCAGTTGGTCAGCTAGGAAATGTTTAGTTTACAAATTTGCCTTGTTAGCCGAACACTGTAGCATGTGGCTAAAGCTAATGATTAGCTCCAGTGCAAAACTAAAAACACAGGCTTCACATACCAAACATTTCCTGCCTGACTGACTACAAAAACTTGAAACTGATGTTTCTCATATCACATATTTGCTTTACACTTCTTGAAGTTCAAAGTCTTAAACACATTTAAGCCACGTCTCCTGTTAGCATTTTTGTTAGCATTAGCTCACCTACTCCCACTTGTGTCCTCTGAAAGGCAGGTGGTCTGTTTCCTCCAGTGAGCACAGAGACAAACGCATATGGTGCTAATCACCTCCCAAAGGGTCTCGTTGCATTTAAGAGCTGTAACGGTGCATGCAAATGCATGCAGAAAGGTGTGAACCAGCGCCTGGGCCGTTAACTAGCCCACACTGGTTTTGTTTAACACAAATGCAGCCTGTAATGATGGCATACATGACCGACTGTGAATCCCAATAGTATGGAAATAGAACCGTCCCTCATTAGACAAGACTCTTCCATTACTGCTTTATGGGATCACTGGGAATACCTGGCTAAAGCTATTTATGGCATTATTTTCAGCCCCTTAAATCAAAGTCATTTATCATGTTTTTTTGTGTGGGGGGTGGTAGGAGGCTAGTAGGGGAGTTGAGTGGGGATTGGTGATAGCACAGTGTCTTCTAGGGAGATGCATTAATTAGGTGCATGTAGGGAAGTGAGCCTACAGTTGTGATCTGTAATAGATTCCTCCTGGAATTGATGATGATCTTGCTTGTGTGTGTGTGTGTGTGTGTGTGTGTGTGTGTGTGTGTGTGTGTGTGTGCATTTGCAGGAGCAATTGAGAAGAGCTAGACACACCTCTGATCTCCCCACAAATACACTCGTGCTACACTGGGGAGTGGGGACAATTTAAACGGAGCAACCGTCCACGCACCATATCCCCATGTTTAGACCCAAGCATACACACTTTTGCTCTGGAGTGTAAGCGTTTACTTTGATACATTGTGTATATTAGTCTGGTAATGTACATCATCCCTATTTACGCCATTTAGCAATTAGCAGGCCCCAGCTCTGACAGAATACAAAATCCTAGTGGTTATCTTTTTCATCATCTCGCGTATGCAAATGAGTGTTTGATTTTGTTCATGCAAATGTGAATTTCAATTAACTGCAAATTTTTAACTGGGACTTGGCAGCACACTGTAGCCCGGTCGTGTTTTTCTTTGCTGGAAATAAATTATGGATAAACAAATAGCATTGCACATTGAAGATAATTACAGCTCTCCAAAAGCATCCTTTAACATGCAAATACATCACTTTGTTTTCTTTCACAAAGATCAATCACAGATGAGCAGGTAAACACAATCGCTGGGGTAATTCATGACCCATTTTGCATTTGGACCTCACTTATGAGCCAAAAAAATCGACTAAAAGAAAGCGCGCACACACAAATCCACTCTACACTTCATATGTTATGCATTCCTACTGACTCCACTTTGAAGAGCAGGGTGGAAATCAAAGCTGCTCATGCTGATGGGCTGGCAGATCAGCCCAGGACTTCACCACTGGCTAAAGCTCTTCAGTAATGTGGCCAAACAGCCTTATTCCATTTTTATGAGATAGTTCTTAAACTCTGCCTGAGCCGCAACAGTACTTTTATTATGGAAAATTGTTCTGGACAGGTCAATGAAGGCAGATCAGAGGAGAAAAACACTGTTTATGGCTAAAATTCACTTGATGTTGTCCCTTTGGTCTCAGCTGCGGATTTCATCCAATTTGGTCTTCAGCGGACTATCATTAAGAATAGATGAGAAGTTGAAATCAGGACATGAGACATCCAAAAGGAAAGGGCCTTGCTCTTCATGTTCTACTGCTTCATGAGAAGCTTGCGTGTTTGCTGGGGTGGGTGAAAGGTGTGCATGCATGAGGGGGTTCATCAGAGGCTGTCAGGGCTGATGTAAGTAGTCCTCCTTGCCCTCCTCATTCTCCTTATGGGCCAAAGGAGGCCGCTGCTAATGTAACCCTCCGTTCTCTAGGGGCAGGATCTAGAGTGTGAGTGAGTATAGGCGATAAGTACCCGTAACGCTCTGGATAAAGAGACGCCATGTTATCGTGAATTGCCATATTTGTATGTAAACCACGTCCATTTTATGAGGAAATTAAATAAATAAAATCAATAATATATTATCCTTTCCACTAGATAAGTGCACTTAAATATTTATAAGTTACAATCAGTTATGGTTGGTCTAAATATTGAACAGGAGGACTTACCTATCAATAACTAATAGCCAATAACAGCTATCAATAGGTCACACAACCCCTTCTCAACGACACTAAAGAAACAATAAAACAAGCTGCATTATGACAACATCTGTAGTAAAAAGCACTGAACAAATAAAATGGACTTGATTCACGATTACACTCATCAACCACAACATGAGCAGAACATGACAAATCTTTAGTACAGCACTATGTAAAGCACCTATAAACAAAGTGCAAAATGATTTTCACATATTCATTTTACAAGCTCCACATCTGTCTCACACAGACTGATGCAGCTAATACACACAGCTCTGTCTGTGGTGAACTGTGTGTGATAGACACCTGTCTATCAGACTCCGCATTCATTTCTTGTGCTACAGTAGTTTTATATGGAACTGGAGCAGGTGGACTGGCCTTTGCTCCCTATACATGTCAATGAGCCGTGACCCTGCTGCTGGTCCACCAGTTGTCCATTTTTGAAGCACTTGGTAGATATTAACCAAGGTACTAACCCCTCAAGACTTCTGGTGCTCTTACACACTCATCTAGCCTTTAAAACATGGTCACTGGACATTTTGCTGTGCAATATTGTTGCTGTGCAATATGTACTGATGCAATAGTTTCATTTTCTAATGTTATCCTAATGTTATATAATGTAAGCTACATACAAACGTTTCTTTTTATTATTTTGTGCATTCTTTTATTTTATCTTACTGTACTTGGTTGTTAATATCTCTTATCTCTTACTTGTGTAAATTTATTGTTTGCTTTTCACTCTTCCTGCTATATATCCCATCATTTGGCAGGTGCCATTGTAATGACATAATTGAATCAGAATATTACAGAATATTAAATAAAATAAATGAAAATGACATTATATTGTATGTATAAATGTCAATTTATACACATGTATATTCATACATATATCTATAAAAAATAATATATGCATATTATTTTATATGTACTAAA
>JBBIGC010000001.1:42247104-42260583 GCA_037576955.1 Lepidarchus adonis
CCCCCCCCCCCTCCCCCCCCCCCCCCCCCCCCCCCTCCCCCCCCCCCCCCCCCCCCTCCCCCCCCCCCTCTCTCAGCACTTGCACATCACACACAGTTTGGTGAAGGTGTTTAAGTTGGGGAGAGATAAATGGTTTCAATGAGTCACTTTGCTGGAGCGGCTGGAGCAGGGCAGGGGGAATGACAGAGGGCCTGGGCAGAAGCTGTAATTTAATAGCCTAATTTCCTGTCTGGCCCAGCAGAAATATCAGCCCGAAGATGACAGCTGATGAAAATGCACCAGGATTTGATTTGCTCCCCCAGTGGAGAACGAGTTCAGACGCATCTCTCCCCCAGGGTCCCTCAGGCGAGCATGTGGGTGAACATGTGTATATATATAAATATATGTGTGTGTGTGTGTTGCTCAGACTCATATTCTGACACATTCCTTGTGAGGAATGACATCGCAGTGTATCAGAGACTCAATGGTAATTCAATGGTCATCACAGCACGATTACAAAACTCAACACCGACATTTGAACATGTTGCCATATAATCTCATTTTTCCGGTAGTGAATAGTCAATAACAATTATTCCAATCTCATCTGCAAAACAAAGTCAGTTATTGTTTATTCCGAGCGCATTCTGCCAACAGAGAGAAAACTCGTTTAAATCGAATCAATATAATATTCATATGAACGCCGCCTACAGCTGTGCATTGTTATCAAGCCGTTCACTTAATCTAATAATGGATATCAATTGTTTACTTTGGAACTAATCGTTAAAAAAATGCAAACGTAATTAGATTAGCACAGCTTGCTTTCTTCGTGTTTTCTTTTCTATTCAATTACAATTAACAATATGTGTCATTATTGCAACAAAGTGACAAGACTCAGGGATAAATTAATAGCATCTCAGCTTGAAGTAAATATTTCATATTGACATACAGGCCCACATTTGTCTCAGAGAATCAACACAAGCTTTGACAGCTAATTAATTCTTTACAGGGAAGGTTTGAGTTTTTTTTCTTCTTCCATACTTTTTGTTTTACTTAATCAAACGGAAATAAACTTGTCTTTTATTTCAGCTTAGCATAGAAAATAATGTATAATAAATTATTTTTGTCAACAATTATTTCTCTGCTTGAACTACAATTCTACAAATACTTTACATTTCCATTATAGTTCTTTTTATCCCTTACAATGAAACTCAGTATTTTAATATTTTACTTTTAAGACTGATATATATGCAAGGAAACTCTTTTTTGGATTAGATCTCCTCTTCTTTCCAAGGTGTTTGAAAGTGTGGACTTCAATGCTACATTTACAGCCAGTAACAGTATATTGAATAGTTGTTCCTGCATCTTCTGCTCCAGTAACTGTAGAACACATTTCAGTTACTATATTTTGGCAATACTTGTATTCATTCAAGAATGTGTCTGTAGTAGGGGGTGCAGAACATGGGTAGGACTGTGTGGAAGATTGTCGTGTTTTAAGGCAAAACAAGGCAAGTTCATCTATGTAGCACATTATCACATACAGATCAGTGAGCATTAACAATTAAATACTGTAAATGATGACATAAATGTGCATGACAAAAGAAGGTAAAAGTAGAGCCTCTGTTTAACCAAAGACTGAAAAACTGGACAGTTCTAACTTCTTTTAAACACTGGAAACAGTTGGGGCAGATCTTCTGATTTCAGGCAGCTGATTTCAGCAGTGGGCAGCATAATGACTAAATGTCACTTCACCCTGTTTAGTTACAGCTCTGGGCACCAATTGCTGAGCAGCTCCTGTTGATCTAAAAAAACCTTCCAGGCTGATATTCATTAAACATTACAGATAAATATTTCGGGCCCGAGCCATTGAGTAACTTATAATCAGTAAGACTTTGAACTCATTTCTGTATCTGATTGGAAACCAACATAAGCGCCTGAGGACTGCAGTAATGTTCTCTCTTTATTTTTTGTTGTTGTTAGATTTCCAGTAGAAGCATTTTGGATAAGCTGTAGCTGTCTTGTGGTCTTTCTGGAGAAGCCAATGAGAAGAGCCTTGAAGTGATTGACTGTGATATAAAGGCATGAATAAGTTTCTCCAAACCTTCACTCAATATCTCTAACCTTAGTTATTGTATGTTCTTGAGATGCCAGAATGCTAAATTTGGTATAGCATTAATATGACAGCTCAAACAAAGGTCCTCAGTGTAATGGGTGAAATATGCCATTTTTACCTTGAATCACAATATATAATAAAACGGTACAAAGATTTTCTATATTGTTACAAATGCAGGTAAGACTATATGGGGATTCCAATCCAATGTCTTTTGAATGTTGGATATGTCATAAACTATATTCGTTTACCTGGTAGTTCTCCATGTTAATACCACTGACAGTGACATCCCAACTCCACAGTCTTGTGGAGCCTCCCCTCACCCCAAAAAAAGAGTTAACAGTACAAAGCATTGCCATTGGCTCCACCAGACAACCCTTCAGACAAGCTTCTCTGAACTCTGACACTCCAAGTGAAACCCGGACAAGCGTTTTATAATTTCTCTAAAGAGCACACATGACTTGACTTTGTCAGCATTTGAGTCCTAGATCTCATGTGTGTGCGTTGTCGTTTGCTGCAGCAGGTTTTTCAAAAATTTAAAAACCGCTACATTGGTGTCAGAAGTGGGATTCGAACCCACGCCTACAAAGGAGGTGGAGTGGCTCGTTGCCCAGCTGGAGAGAAACTCGCATCAAACTCAGGGGAAAAACCAAGAGCCAGAGGGAAGCAGTGCTCCCATGTCTAGCTGGTGGGAAGGCTTTGTGAAAGGAGCAGCGTCCACATCGACTCCACATTCCTGAACCTGGAAGTCGCTTTGGACAAAAGCGTCAGCCAAATGAATAAATGTAATGTAAATGTAAATGAGTTAGTTGACAAGAAATGTAACTACAGTATGATATGAAATATGCCGTGATTGTTCTGTTGGCTTGCTGTAGCCACAAGTCGCTTAAAATCAATCTATAATACCAGATCACCATTGATAACTTAAATGCAATTAGTAACACAAGATCATAATAACAAGACAGCGCACTTCATTGTTTCATTGCTGTTGGTGAGATGTGGCACTGATTTGTGGTGCTAGAATGTTTCACCTATGAATAGCTGTTATTAGCTTTATTATCCTTATAGTTTAACTGTCAAATACAGTGTTATTACCAAACAATGATAACCTTACAGAACAACTGTATATCTAATATTTGTTTGAGGCAAAATGAATTGAATGCATTATATTGTTCAGTAACCATTCATAGATTTATTTTTGTGTCATTTTAGGAAGATAATGGTTCATTTCTTTTCAGAGCAGCACATATGTCAGCAACCATGTAAAGACAAACATCAAACATCTAAAGTTTGCAAAACCAGATATAAGAGGTATGTCGGTCACACTGTTCTAACCACATTTCAAATAATTACAAATCAAACAATAACATAATTTAGTCAAACATTATTGTGCAATTTTTCTAAAAAAGACTTGTTTTTCTAGTTTCCCTGCCCTGACAGCACCTCTACAACCAGTAACTGTATGTGTGTTTATGTGAATTATACTGTATTTGTTGTTTTTTTGAGAGAACAATGTACCTATTTGAATCAAATAAAATGTTTGTGTAACTTTAATAACTGCAGTACCAGCAATAATTATTACTTTAATTTAATTGGGTGAACTAAACAGCTGACAAACCAAGCAGTTGTATATAACTCAAATAATTAAAAACCGGTTGATTTTGCAGTTTTTATTACACATGTGGCCTGTGTGGACTTAGCAACAGTAGGGGGCTAAATTTAAGACATGCATTTGAACTGTAGTTAAAGAATTTCACTGATCAGAAATGCCACAGCATTGCTCCTGTGGGTGCAATGGCCTTCATTTTTTATCACTCACTTTATCACACCAGTTTGGACATTGGTGTGTGTTGATCTGTCCAATGATGTTTGGAGGAAGTATGCGGCACCCTTGCTATAACCCTCTCAGGATTAGCAGAAATGTGTTGTGGGCAGCAGATGTAACTGGCCATGGCTAAATTATAGAGGGAATAAGGATCACATTAAAAAAAGACCTCAAAAGTCATTGTGTTTTATATATATTTGTATGTTTTTCCTCCCAAACTAATTTCTGTCTAATCTCTTGTATTTCATATAAATTTGGTATAGCACTGTTAAACAGCAATAAGCAAAAGATGTAGATTTAAACTCTGAGATTTTTTAATACAGAAAAGTCAGAACATGTGCAGAATGTGCAGATTGGAATGGTTGGTGAAATGCATATAAACTGTGTCATGTCTAAAGTATCCAGTACTGTTTTAACTTAATTCTAATCTGTTTACACAGTGAAGTCATTTTGACTCCTCCCTCCAACAGCCAGAAGGCTCAGAGATTCAGAAAGAGGAAATTATTCAGCTGCCAGAACATCTCTTGGATGGATAAATATGAGAATGTATCTGCTGTCTCCTTCATGACTGCTTCTGCTCTTACAAACCTCGGCCTAACACAAAGCCTGAGCCCTCAACATTCACCGCTTCCTGTACCGCCTTGGGCTAGCTTGTCAGGATAGCACCCCGAGAGCAGCAGGAGCTAAGGAATGGCCAAACAAACTGGGCAATTATTTACACTGTGTTTGCCTGGGCTGGACTGAGTCAGCCTGTAGCTGTGGACAGCAGCAACTTGCACACAGAACAGGTGAACTCATAAAAGCCCCTGTTGCCATAGCCTGAGGGATCCACGGTAAAATTCATCAGAGAAGGAGCGAGGAGTGCAGGAAAGTGAGGTAGGGAATTGAACAGTTGAACAGAGGACCTGAGGGAGCTTCACACGAAAGCTTCCTCTTCCATCTCTACCCCTCTGGCCAAACAATTACACAGATTGGAAATTACTCTTCAGAAGAAGACATCTAGTGTTATATGACATCGTGCCAGAAACCCCCGAACTGTCAAGTCGCCATTGACTTCATTTAAAAGTAAATACATGTTTACAGTGATGCATGTGAGCTTCTTTATAGATTAAAAGAGGCATTGTCTGCTCTAATTGTGTCAGAAATGTGTTCTCAAACATGGCCATTGGTATTCATAGAATTCATGGTGAGTAAATGGCTCTTCCTGTCCGCGGGAACATAATTGAGAAGCCTTCGTGATTCCAGCAGCAAGGGAGAGATGGAAAGGGGCATGGCGAGAGAGTGAGAGAGCGTCTCAGAGCAGGCCCTGTTCTCAAATCCATAATTAACCTCCCAGGTCCTTCACAAGGCTGTGATTGTGAGGGTTCATGGGAGGGGAGCTTCCTTTTATGGCTGCAGATGGGTCGCCACTGCACTTTAATGTGTTTGTTTACTGGTTCCTCAGGCGCCTGGCTCAAGGTGACGGAGCCGCGAGCAAGCAGGCTGCTGCCGCCGGCTCCCTGCCGCATCCCGGCCAACTGAGGCCTTGTTATGAAGAAAAATGGAAGTGGAGTCTGGAGCAGGCGCTTCCAAAAGGATGGATGGCTGATCTACGTATGACCTCCTTGCAAATCTCCAAGGACGACTGTGTTGTTTTTGGCCAGCCAGGTGCATAGTGCTGTACGCGTCTGAAGATGGGGCATACATTGTGGTCATTATGGTTTGATGGGTGAGAAGTAGTACTTGGGGCTTACATTACACTCTTGTGAAAAGAAACAGGCCTAGGCAAGAAACGTGGCAGTTATATTCGCCGTAAATCAAACAGAACGGCTTCCTTCACTCCAATAGTGTTCCCGGCATTTTTTACATCTCGTACCACAGGATGTAGCCTACAGGAAAAGGAGCCAATGAGTAATCACTAACAAATCCCACAAATTAAACAGCACAACACCCTCTGAATTAGTCATGTAATTACCAGCAGGGCCGTAATTAGCACTGTTGAGGATTACTGTTTACTGCACTTCTCACTATAAGTAAACACATACTGGTGCTATCAGGTCCTAATGCGGTTTTAAATATTGGTGGGTTCAGCTGGAGGGTCTGTTCTGGCACGTCTAGGATTTTCTTGGCACTAAAACCATAAAGAAAAGGTTCCCAAAGAAGCCTCGTTTCCCAACACAGATCAAGGAGCCACCACAGCAAGATGTTTGAATCGTAGGTTCTGATTTTCCTCGTCTTGCAGGAGAGGAAACGACCCAGGATATATGTGTTCCCATAAAGGAACATTAAAAAAATCCCCCTTTCCTTCCACAAATTCTACCTCGTAGCACAAAAAAGACTCTTACCCTTCGCCTCAAAGGATATGTGGGTAATCCCTTTCTCCTCCAAGCGGTTTAATCTGAACCAAAAGTCATTAAAACAGTAAAGGGATAGCACAAAAGACTTTCAAGGCAATAGGTCCACTGCTAACATGATTAGATCATTGATCCTCCAGTAAAGCTGGAGGCCTCCAGGTGCAAAATGACTTTTTAATGAAATCAGGGAAATCTGGTTACCCTTAAAATTACTGATCAGAGTTAAGGCCAGGTGACCGGGGTGGAATTCTTTCCAGGTCTGTGCTTAAAGGTATTTGTTTTGTATCTTTCAACAGCACCACGCGACGGCAGAGGGGACTGGCCTGTTTGTAATTTTGCACATGACAGGGTCATCTCAACATTTCATTAGATGTTGGTCCTATATCTCCATCAAAGTCCACATCAGCTTTCAGAGCCATGTTTCAGGAACCCATAAAGCATTTCCATTAAGCTGTTGTTAAATGCCACAGGACCAACCTGCTTCGTCTTCCATTCTGGTGGCCATGGTTTGAACTGAGTAAGTGTTGAATGGATTTCTGCATGTTCTTCCCAGTTTCAACAAAATTGAAATATCACACAGAGGAAATTACAGTTATATGTCAGAGCCGTGTCTAAAGCAGCTTAAATTTGCATTACTCACATGAAGAAGACTTAGGCAGACTTTGTTAAAACAATCTTATTGAAGAGCAACCAAGTGAGTAGAATACCCCAAGCTCATCTTCTCTCCAGCTCCCTGTGGATCGCAGCCATGTTCTCTTATTCACAGAAGTACGTTTCTTTTCCTAGAGACACTTTTTTGTATTAATGAGACTGGATGAAATATCACTTAATTTCACATTTAATTATAGGCCGTAATATTTTCTTCCCTGAACCAGCTGCGATTTTCAGTACTGACAAATGTACCGTGCTTAAAAACATTAAGGTTTGTATGGTGGACGACCGTGGACTACTTCCATGAAAGCTATGAGATCACACAGATTTGATTTCAACGTTGGGTTGGTAGAATACGCATTGTGCAAACACCAAATTGCACAACAGGTAACTGTCAGAGGAATGAATAGAACAAATTTTCCCTCTGATCCTTGCTAATGCAATTCTGTTGCGACATGCAAAACGTCATGGTGGCTTTACTCTGAGCCTGAGAAGGAATGTAGTTTCAGTGTTGCTCTTTCAATGGGACTTCCCTAGAGAAGAAGCTGAGATTGCTTCTTGCTTTGCTTTTGATTGTTTTGTCCATCATGGTGTAATGATGCAGAGTATTAAAGTAATGACCATTGTAAAGGCCTGTGCAGAAAACATGTGCCTTTAACACTTTTAGAGAAGGCATTACACAAATGATGATGAAAAATCATCGTAGCTGAGTATTTTATATCTTCCGCATGTTGCAGACATCAAAAATCGCATGATGATCTGCACCAAGATGCATTGCAGTGTTACTGTTGAGAAGTAGGGCAGTTTTTTTAAGTGTGACTCTGTGAATGAGAAAAAATTCTGAAAATACCCCATATTTTAAAGATATTGCAACGGGTTTCTGGTATGGAAATCCGTTGATGGGGAAAAAAAGAACACTTGCACCTAGGGCTTCATTGAAAAACGGGACATGGCCCATTCCTGGATTTACTTACCAGTTTTTACAAGAGCTTCCATCACTACTGAACTCAACTACCACCACACACCGTCATACCATCATTCACACTGTCATTCTCTTGTCTTTCAATGTGCAATTCACTTTTTTTACGCTTTTGAACATCGCATCTTAAAATTGTACTGTACACATTTGTATTTTTATTTTACATACTAGATTTATTTATATATTTTAATCTTAATTTTTTTATTTTTTGCTTTTGTTTGTTTGCTTGTGTGTTTTTTTTGCCCATATGCTGAGTTTACTGTTCCTACTCCAGCACATTTCATTGTATGGTTAACCCAACGTTAACATGCATATGACAATAAACAGAACCTAAACTTGCACAAAAACACACGGTCCCTCACTCCCAAGATGCCGTGCGGATGGCAGCTCCATCCCAACATCGCTACAGTATTATTATTTTAAGCAAAGATTTTTGCTTGTTTTTCCTAAATACCAGTATTGATGACATCCATGATATTTAAGTAATTAATTATTGATATTGTTTAAATATCAGTGTTTCAGTGTTACTAAATTTATAGATAAGAATTTACATGTAGATGGATGATTGACATAGCGGTACTTCAGTTGCCCCACTCTAGTCATTCAAGCGAAAATGAAAAAATCTCTCAGCCAACACTAAATTGTGTTACTTTTATTTCTGTTAAATGTTGCATGTAAAAAGCTGAAAAAGTTTAAAAGAAGCTGGATGCAGCAGTGACGATTAAGTGAGAGAACATCGTCACTGATCTATCTTTGCTTTGTGTTGCTTTTCTAACTGTTTGTTGCTGCAGTAAACAGTACATTTAAATCCAACTAATCATTTGGGATGTTGTCTTTTTGTACTGAATTATACTTTTAGCGAATGTGTTTTTGTGATTTTAGAAAGACCGTCCCATTTAATCAAGCTGGTTTGTAAAATCGATCTATAAGCCGCAACCTATAGATGCAGAAATGCTCGTTATCACTTTTTGCACCATAGAATAAAGAAGAAAAAGAAAAAGTAGAAGCAGCAACTAGCTAGCTAACTAGTTATTTTGGCCATAGTAGAGAGAGTAAGTGACTTATTGCAGTAGAGAAGAGTAAATTGCAGTTAGTTTTTTCGGCCTGAAAATGGAAATGATACATTAAGGTCTGTTGTATTTTGAGAACTTAGCATTAGCATTAGCTTTGATAGTGTTACCCCTCCTGGTTATTTGTTTTTCAGGACCAAATAAGTAAGGCACTTCCGGGGTTTCGGCCAGGCCTTGGGGATCTTCTGTTTACAGGTCACCTTATCACTATCCATTAAGCAAGGTGAAATATTTTATATGTATATATACTGTGACAATATCAGATGTTTTTGTAAAGGGTTTACTGTTTTGCAAGTACTGATTGGAAGTCTGACAACTGGCCCAGATGTTTAGCAGTCTAGATATTTGTTCAGAATAGTCAGTGACTACTTTGGTCATGTTTTTGTAGTTTTCAAACAGTGATTGATGATCACAGATCAAACTTTTTACAACAACCTGTCACCAACTCAAAAACGTAATCTTGGTGAAAACAGGCAGAAGTGGATATTTTTGATTATGCAATTGTAACAAATCTTCCACTGTTGTATAGAAAAAGTCTGAAAGACTGAACTGAAGCAGTAGCTAATAAACTAACAACTTTGGTGACAAATGTTGGTCAGTGACTATCATTTAATAATAAAGATTTACCATGATCTCTTAATTCTGCTTCTTATTATAATGCAAATTCAGAAATGTTGCCCAAGACCTTTAACACAACCATTAAGCTTCAGTTAAAACATTAATGGCCTGCTCTTGTCAGGAGAAGTAAATTAGGTTGCACAAACAGAAAGATGCTGACAGGGCAGTTTTGCTGCAGAATGCTGCTGTGGGCTACATTTTGATGACAAGAGATGAATAATGCAAATATGATAAATTACAGTTCACGTAACACTTCACTAATTAATTATAATGAATCATATTGCAGTGGTCTGAAGTGCGGTCATGCAGAGTAGGATGTGTCTGGTTGATGCATTGCCTGTGAGTGGAACTGTGTCTAGAGAGACGCATCACCATCAGCATCACAGATCGAGAGTAAGTCATCATTAATGGAGAGAGACGGGTCCAGTTATCAGGAGCTAGAGACTTAACCAGAGTAAGTTCTCAACACAGAGAGACTGTTTTATAGTGAATCTGAAAATGTCTGTAGTTTTACATATGGAACATGTCCACATTGCGCTCCTCTACAGATGGAATTTCTAACTCGTGTTATGGGGAATGTTGGTAAAATTGGTCACCGTCGAGATAGAGAGATAGAGAGATAGAGAGATAGATAGAGATAGATAGAGATAGATAGAGATAGATAGAGATAGATAGAGATAGATAGAGATAGATAGATAGATAGATAGATAGATAGATAGATAGATAGATAGAAAGAAAGAGAGACAGACAGACAGACAGACAGACAGACACAGATAGACAGACAGAGATAGACAGACAGACAGACACAGATAAATATAGATAGATGGATAGATACAGACAGATAAACAGACAGACATATAGGTAGATAGATACAGATAGACAGACAGACACAGATAAATACAGACAGACAGACACAGACAGACAGACAGACAGACAGATAGATAGATAAACAGACAGACAGACACAGATAAATATAGATAGATGGATAGATACAGATAAAGATAGACAGACAGACAGATAAAAGATAGATAGACAGATAGATAAATATAGATAGACAGACAAATATAGACAGACAGACACAGATAAATATAGATACAGATAAATATAGAGAGATGGATAGATACAGATAAATATAGACAGACAGACAGACATAGATAGAGTTAATATATACACTTGTGAACATTCTCCCTGTAAGAAAAACATAACCAAGATAACTGTTATTGGACCCTTTAGTTGAGTTATTCTTCTACATATCTCAGAGAGACAGACACTGAGTGGGGTGTCTATCTAAGAGTGGTTTTTGGGTTCTGCAGTTTGGGGGTTTGAGTGAAATTAAAGTGGGGGGTGCTGTTTGAATGGTTATCCGGATGGGTCAGCGAGCATCATGCAGCACACACCCTCGTGCCCTCTTGCTCCCTTTATCTAGATGTTCCATTCTATCTGTCGGAGATTGCGCACATTCAGTCCATACATTGATCCGTCGATGGCACTTTCGGGTCAGGCCTTTGTCTCAGAGCACTACCTCTGGTGGAGTCTCTCTCTCCTCTCACTGTCATTTACAGACAGTGCTCTGACACATTCTGTGTGTAGCCCTAGCAAGAGAATAACACACATCTCTGACCTCCTGAACCCGTGTCTTTTTATCCCCTCAAGCGCGAGCCTCTTACCTGCTCAAAGCTCTTTAAACATGTACCTGGGGACCAGGCTATTGAGAGGGAGACATCTCTAGACAGGTATGGATCCCCAGGCCACAGAAGGATGTGTATTGAGCCAAACGACCTCAGATTTATTGCAGGAGTGCTTCATGTATCGCGCATGTGGAAAGCAGAACCGGACACACAATCGAGCTGGAGAAGTCAGCAGTTCCACGCCAGTGCTATTTACTACAGTCTGGTCAATGTACAATCACACACTGTGTACAGTACCAGGAATCCAGGACTTCCTCATGCGCTGTTTGTTTGGACATGAGTCTGTAACATCATCAGGACATCAGAACCTCATTTGAACATGTGTTTAATGCGGAACACATGCTACATTCACAGCGAAAGCCTTCGTGCTCATTACTGATCTGTTGCTTGGATCCACTCGTTTTGCATCGATGGTTCAAATTCCTGTTCACCAGACCCATATAATATTATTATTTTATTATTAAGTCAGTCCCCACCAGATGACGACATAATGTTATGAGCATATGCACTAAAGTGAGGTAAAAAATAATAATAATAAAAAAATAAAATAAAATAAAAATGCAGTTAGGCTGCAAACAATATTGCACTGTAAATGTGGGTGTTTTCAAAATTGTAAGATATTTTTCAGAATATTTTTCCATGTTTAGTTGCAACAATTGTTGATTGTCATTCAAGCATGAAATTACGGCAGATTGAGCAACACTGTTAAAAACCTATTGGTGACTCAGAAACAGCCATAATGGTACAGAGTGAATGGAGCTCAAGTGAATATTTCTGACAGTACAACTGTAACAAATATTTCATTGCGATATGGAAAAGAAATCCTTAAATCAGGAGGACAGAACTGACTTCCAATCCAAACAACCTGACTGCTCATCTGTAGAGTGCTAGCTGCTAGTGCTAGCTAGCCTAACAGATAACTAGTAACTACAAGGATCATGATCAACTCAGTAAAAACTTCTGTTAGACAATTTTAAGAACATTAGGTTTTGCATTCAGAATCAGAAAAACTTTGTCCCTATGGAAATTGCTTATGTAACGACTGCGACATTGAGACAGTGACATAAAATAACATACATCCTATACTAATAAAAATACAAAGGTAATAAATATAAAAGGTAATAAAAATACAAGGTAAAGAGAATACACAGTACTAAAAATACAAACAAAATACAAAAGGTCCTATAAATACAAAGGCAACAAAAACTACAAGGTAAAAATCTGATTTTTAATGAAAAAGCAGTAAAAATAATATAATGTATGGTAAAATTAAATTATGGTAACAGTAGTCATTGCAGTTACACTGTATATATTACACCTTGAGGTTAATCTGGCTGGTCATGTGCAGCATGTAATATTGTGATATTAACTGACATATCTGTTCAAGTCACAAGCTAGTCCGAAGTTTTGAGTTGTTTTGCTTCGTTTTTCACACAAGTTGCATTCAAATGACAATGAAAAAAAACATATCTCCTGAGGAGCAAAAATAAACTTTAGCCATATGTTGAAATATTGAACAAATTTTGAAGTCCCAGAGGGGCCATAGTCAGACATTTAAATATTGAATATGATTTGCAGACATACAGGCATGGTTTCTTGACTGAATGAAATCTGCAGGTTTAGCAAATGTCTCATGTGTCCTGGGACCAACTTTACTGCAGCACATTTACTAATGAACAGCTTCTATTTGAAGCCTCATCAAACCTGATGCTGCTGTGAGCTGCTGGAAATGGGCATTGCATTAAAAACCAGTCACACAAGTATTAACATTTTTTAATCATTTATTTCATTAAGGTTATTGACGCATTGAAATTTTACTAGTGTCTTATGTCAGAGTCTCAAATTCTGGCAACTGAAAAATCAACTGATAGCAGACAATGGGACAAAAAGTAACATGCAAATCACACACATACCGGATATGGATTAAGCTTCAGGAAAGTGCAAGCAGTGACTGATCAGTATTGTTTTTGGAGAAGAGAATAGTAGATGCTGTAAATTCATTATCAGCCCAGTACAATATCCAACTGCATCAAATGGGCATTGAACAATTTCATTAACCTACATTTGTAATTGTGGGCAAAATCTCCCTCAGGTAAGAACTGTTTGTCTAAAAATGAATAAGTCAGTGTCTTTTGGGAAGTCAATTCAGTCCCACTTTATATTAAGTGTCTAATTACTGTGTAGTTACACATTAACAATGCATGTAACTACAGTGTAACTACTAAGAAA
>JBBIGC010000001.1:42299804-42313203 GCA_037576955.1 Lepidarchus adonis
CTTAACATATTTTACTGTACAGCACTTTGGTCCTGTGCTGGTATAAAAGTGCTTTATAAATAAAGTTGGATTGGATGAATTGGATTGGATGTGTACATAATACATGTGTTATAACATTTACAATATAAGCAACAACACTAATTACTGTTAATTTAATCAGGACTATGGTAACATGGGTAATTATACAGTAATTACACAAGTGAATCCTGTGTAATGATATTAATAAACATCTGCGCATGCAAAAAGGATGTACTCCATGTGTACGTACAATAATTCAATAATTAGTGTAATTACACTTATTACAGTTGTGTGAAATAGTAAGTGCACACATTAGGTATTTATTAAAAACAATTGGTCCCATTTTCTATTAAATAATTTTGCATTGTTGGACTAATTATTGCTTTTTATTTATTTATTATAATTTTATGCAGCAGTGCTTGAAAGTTAGTGAACCCTTTCAAATGTTCTATATTTTTACATTAATGTGGCCTAAAGCATCATCTGATATTCAAAAGTAGATGAAGAAAATGTTGTTAAATAAATAGAAATTTGGTTATGTCTTCATTGTGGGGGAAATGATGCAATAGCATATCTGCATGGGGCAAATGCAAGAGAATCTTAAGGATTATCACAATTTGAATGTATGTGTTTTTAGTTAATAGGATGGCGATCAGGTGTGATTGGGAGACTGTTTTAGTTGAAGATCCAGCAAAACCTGATCACATGTACAGTGCAACACAATTGTGAATGTGTATCAAACCTCAAACAAAGGAGCATCTCCAAAAAATTGTTGATTGCAGATAAAGCTGGAAAAGGCCATCTCCACAGAGTTTAGACTCCATGAAAGAACAGTCAGAATGTGTACAAATGGAGAAAATTCAAGACCATCAAAGTGGTCGACCATCCAACTGCAAGGCATGTAATAGTCCTGACATTTATTCCAGCTGAAATGTTGTGGACAGACCTAAAGCGAGAGGTTTTTGAGGAAACCAACCAACATGCAAGAGTTGAAGCCGTTCTGAATGGGGGAATGGGCTAAACTCATCAATAGCTACTAGAAAAATGAGGTTTTTGTTACAGTCATTGCTGTCATAGCAGATACCAATGGACAGGTTCACTTTTATCACACATAGATATTTTATTGTTATTCATCAATAAATACATGACCAAATATAAAAACGTTTGTTTCATTTGTTTAATTTTCTTCATTTACTTACACTTATTTGAAAATCAGATAATGTTTTAGGTCAAATTCATATAAAACTATAGATAATGTGAAATGTAATATACAAGTAAGCCATAATGAACAATAAGAAATAGCAATAAGAAATTTAACAACTCAAGACTCTAAAAGTAAAAACCTGACCTGCTTAGCATCATATTTGCCATTCTGTCTGATTGTCTCTCTGAGAAGGCGCATTGTGGATTGCAGACAGGTCAAATCAAACTCAAACATAGGAAAAGTCATGGCCCCAGGCAGACGCTGCAACAGCGTAGAGAGGAAAAGATGAGCACTCTGCCACGAGAGTCAAAACACAGCTCTGCCAATTTGCATTTGTGAAAATGCAAGGGGAAAAATAAAGACGAGAGCCCTCACGGCCCATGGTCCTTGCTCACTCTTCCGTGGCATAACCACCCAGTACGCCAAACAAGACTGGCTCCATTCGGAGCCCCTTAATGGCTGCCGAAGCCCGTCGGATGGGGGAGCAGACAGGTGACACATGACAGGTGTGTAATTGCTGGAAGAGCACGCTGACTGACAAGGCAGACCATATCCCACAGAAATCAGATACACTTCAGAGCAAGAGCCAGCCAGGGCGAGGGGCTGGCTGCTTAAGTGACGCTTTTGCGGTTTTTCTATTTTTGAGTCAGGTATAATTTCACTTCTGAAAGACTATTTGAGAGGCAGGCGGGATTGATCTCACTCATCTAGTCAGAGTTATAATTTGAGTATCCGGAGTCAGAAAAAGCTATGAAATCCATACAAAGAATTTGTCCTCTGTGAAACCTTACATTATGACCCATGGAGTCCATGAATGCAAAGAAGGCATAGCTAGCATGAACATAATTGAAGCTAGAGAAGGACAAAGGATTAAATATATATTTTTCTGGCAAATACGACTTTTTGTGCTACAGAAGAGCTCATCTCACCAGCATAGTATCTGAAATGTAAAAAAAAAACTTGAATAAGGCTATTTTGTGCAGCCTAGCAGCTTCATTCTCCCTCCCTGAGGTCTTGCAGGTGCATTAGCAGGATGAAGGGTTGGGAGGAAAGTGACAGAACAGAAACACAGGCCTGTCTTCAGCTTCTACCCGCTAGCAAAGCTAGCAAAGCTAACTCCCAGGCAGGCTGCCATGCTAAATTTTGGGAAAGCGCTAACATGCTAGGTTCAATAACAATTTCACAGTAGAAACCAAGAAACAAAAAGTTCATGCAGGGTTTATCTTGCCTGAGATTGCTCTGGCAAACAACAGCATTTCAACATATGAGCAATTTTGCAGATGGGGGGGACGAAGGCGATTTTTGACTCTTATATAGAGCCATTTTATGGGGGTTTCAGTGATAACACACGGGGATGTAGCTGCTCCCCGAGCTTGGTGATTTTGAGGGGGGTATTTTCACTTGTAATTGGGGTAGCTTTCATCTTGCTTGACAAGAGCAGCAGCAAGCGAGGGAGAGAACCAAGTGGGAGCTATCACTTCCCCTATTTTCTAGCCCCAGACAAAGCCAGCCAGGCTGCTGAAGATGATGTATTTCTGATCAAAGAGCCAGGGAGTTGTCAGCAGCCTCGGCTAGCTCAGCAACCTGATTGCTCCTGGATAGATTTGTCCCTTTGATCAGAGAATACTCTGACTGCAGGCTCTGTTTATGCACGGAGAGATGGGGGGGGCAACATTTTAAGCAAAGAGAGAGAGCGAGAAAGAAATAGAGACACAAGCAAAGAGGACTCTGTCGGGGAGAAACGCTGAACGGTATTTGTTATAATTAGTTACAGCTAATTAGATAATGTTATCTAACACGCTCCTAGTATTTTTGCAAATGCAACAAAAATGTAGATTTTTGTCGCAGATTACATTAACAGATCACACAACACGGTTCTCAGTGTCCATGTCCAATCCACATTTACTTAGATTAGTCCTACATGTTGCTTTGAAGACCAGTTGAGACAAAGCTGTGGATGAAGCAGATTAGTATAGAAGTTCATTAATATATTAGGTGAAAGTCCTGTCAACTCTTGCACCTCTTTCCATGTTCTCCTAAATGGACTTGGGCACTAACTCCAAGCATGGCTGGTCGTACATATGTACAGCTCTGGTCTGTCAAACTCCCTCAGAGCAACTGGCAAAGAATTCTAACATAAAACAGAACAGAAGACTTGCAGCATTATGGGATGCCCATAGCAGAATTCTTGTCAGAGTAGTGGTTAAGCCAGATGACACTAACTGTATTCAGTAGTGGCAATAAGCAGCTAGGTATTATGTTTTGTGCTTATCGTGGTGTAATTTTTCACTTATAATTTGAAATGGTAGGGTGAATGCAAGAGAAAAAATAAATAAATAAAATAAATAATAAAAATAAATATATATATATATATATATGAAAAAAATAAACATATATAAGATAGATAGATATATATTTATTTTATTTTTTTTAATTTGCCTGTTTTTTTTTATTATTCATTGACACATCTAGCAAATGGCCCAATACATTATAGAATAATTTTGATATGATTTTTGATGAACACATACATTTAAAAAAAAAAAAAAAAAAAAAAAAAAGTATTGGTATAAAATTCAAAACATGTAACTTGTACCAAATGGAGAGTTAGGACATTGTGTAAAATGTAGATAGTAAATAGTAGATGCTGTTTATGGAAGTAAATATGAAGCATGCTAGAAATGAAGGCCTGGTGATTATGTAAGCGCTGTTTAGAATATCTACGGCTGGATTTGGGTCAAACAGTGATGTGCAATTCAGGTCATTTCTGACAGCTGATGAAAACACAACTCATAGGCGCTGCTGTGATTATGTATTTATGAGTTGGAGAGGACCTTGGGGTAGCGAGGCGGTGAGCGTCTCTCACGGTAATGACAGATCACTCCCTCCTATGTGTATGTGTATGTTTGTGTGTCTGTGTGAGCATGGTGGGGGTTCTTTCTGTTCTCTTGTACAAGCTCCTATTGGACCTTTTACTCGCTGTACCTGCCAGACTCGTCTATAAAGCAGGTTAAATGTATTATTAAAGGGCCCATATCGTACTTTCTTTTAGTTCCCCTTATAACATATGTGGGTATCTTTTTATATTCACTTTTCCATTTTCTGAAAGGCTGTTTTTGTAACTGAGCTTTTGTTATTTCATGGGCCCCTAATTTTTTTTTTTTTTTTGCCTGATTCAACAGCAGTTTTGGGGAAAAAAATGCAATTTTTGTTCTTTAAAAAACATTTTTTTAAATGACATGTATGTGAGTGTGAAGAACTGTTGCAATTAAAGCTGTAGCCTGAATATGTACATTTTATTTTATTTACTTTTATTTACTTTTATTTTAACCAAGAAGGTCCCATTGAGATTTGAAACCACATTTTCAAGGGAGTCCTGGCCAAGATAGGCAGCAAATAGTACAAAATAGTTTAAAATTTCACAGTTAAGATACAACAAAAGACAGATAAAAGACAAATAAAATGTACAGACAAACTATGCAAAACATGAGCAAGTAATGGAATTGGCCTCAAAAACTTTCAGTCTGGTTTTAAATCCACTTAAAGGTATCAGTTTGTCTATTTTCAAATTTTTCTGCAACGTGTTCCATGTATAAGGTGCAGAGTGAACAAAGGCCCTTTTACCCACTTATGACATCACAAAAACAAGGAATTCAAAATGGGGCATTTTGCCAGCGTAATAACCGTACATGAACTGTTTGAAGTGGAAATGGCTTTGAAACAACAGTGTGTACGTACTACAAACACTAATTTTAAAAAGTGTGGATAATTGGTTTGTATATTATGAGCCCTTTAAGATATGAAGCGGTCTTCAGAGGCCTGAAACGGGGAAAGTTAAGCATGTTAGATTTGCCTGCAGGGCAGCTTTCTAACAGCTTACGTGTGTGTGTGTGTGTGTGTGCACGGATGAAAAAGGCCATACAGGTCTGGTGCTGTATTTCTAACATAGGTGTTTTTTTAAGTGGAGGATTTATGGAAATACTTCAGCGCTTGATACACAGTGTGTATAAATGGAAGCGCCATGGATTCCGGATTGACTTCATACAAAATGATGCGATGGTTTGAATCTGATTTGAACAGCATGTTAAGTTTATCCATCCCTGCATGTTGAGGTTACCTTGTGTTACCTTCACTTACCTTCTGTTTGCACATAACCCACTATGAAGTAATGGTTGGATTTTTTTTTGGAGGGAAACATTATTTGACAAGAGCGAGCGGCGCCCCGCAGTTCATTTGAATCTTCCGCAGAGGTGTCTATCGCACTTTGGCATTTACATCATGCCGTGTCTGTGCGAGGCAAGTCTTTTTATGGAGTTTCAATTTCCATGCACTCTGCATATCAGAACCGCCAACATCATATGTGGCTTTTGTTCACGGGTGTCAAACAGGCAGCCAGAATGTAGCCCGAGCCATGCACTTCCCACCACCTAATCAAAAGGCTTTCAGTGGATATATACCATTGGAAACTTTCCCTGTCCATACATGGGGACAATGCCTGGAGGAATAACACACATTTACTACAAGGGTCTGTCTTCTGGGCATGCTATGTAGTTTAATGAGCACCTTTTGTGGTGTTAAATGAATAATGTATACATTTTTCCACAAACAGTGCGTCTGTCTATGGGATGGGCAGCTAGCCCTGATGATGGACTGGTGGAATTAAAAGGGGGAGGAGGGAAAAGAGAAGTTAAAAGAGGCACATTACAGTCGATTGTGTCACCACGTCAATCCCAATAGAAAACGATTGCAGGAAGAGGATGACCAACCCAGTCACTCCTGAATGGCAGGGGAATAAGGATGGACTGCTGGAGAAAGAGATACTGGACTAACATATATTAAAGTTAAGAACAGCTGTTCTTACCAAAATGTAAGGTTTTGTAAGTAAAAAATGCTATTTTAAAAGTCTTTGGTCATGTCAGCACTCAAATGTGTGAAATCGGGCTCTTGAGTGCATGTTGATTCTGGTCTTAGCAAGGGTGCCAATACTTATGTAGCTCTCTATAACCATAAGGATAACTTTGTTTGCATTGTTTTCCATCTAGCTGCTGAATGATAAGCCTAAAGATGTAAAAAGTTGGAAATGAACGCTGTAGATAAAAGGTCATTCATAATTTTTGGAGATGGCAATTGTATATTGAAATTCAATGCATTCCTGTAACTTAAACATAATTTACAATAATTTACCAGCTGTTCTTATGAAGAAATATCTTCTTAGAATCTACTATGCTGTTTTCACAAGGATTGACATTCACCGTTGTTTTCTTATCTGAGCTCTTAGCAACATTTAGGGTAAAACTATAGTATATTTATGGTTAATTAGCTCAAATATAGAACAAAACCTTGAAAAAAAAAAAAAAACTTGAATTGAAAGAACATTTGATGTGGGTTAATAAAACTTTAATTATTTAATAAAATCATGTGGTAGTTATTGACACCCCTAAAACTTTTTTTTTAAGTTTTCAGGAACCCTTCTGGAAGGTATGACAAAGGCCTGGAGTTTTCTAAATACTCCGTAAATCCCAATTCCTTCACATAGCTTTTATTTCTTGCCTTGAAGAAACAAAGCGATTACAAAATAATAAAATTATTAAATGTTATTTAGGAAAACCTTCTCTCAGTTTTTAATTCATTTTTCTTAATGCCAGTGTCTTAAACAATATAGTCAAGAAGACAAATGTAGATAATCATGACTATTTTTTCATAATGAAAAATTTTATCTAAACATTAATGATCAAATGTATTTATTTATGTGTGGGGGGTCAACGATCACAACCTTGATCTGCCACCAAAGAGAAGCAGATAATGTCCACTCAGTAATTAGTGACAAGCGGTTCCACTAATTTCTTTTGCAACTCAAGGATGTTGCAGGTTTCTGAAATGCCCAGTCTTGAGTTTACTTTGACACTTATTGGTGTCTCTGACTAAGGCATTGGGTATTTGACTTTGGTTTGTTCTGTATCTGGTTTTACGGCTCTAGGAAATTAGAGTTTGCTCATTTCCTCAGCAAAATATTTCCTGTTTGTTTCTTCATCTCCTTTTCACAAGCCTTTGGCGAGTCCCACTTCAGCCTCTTCTCTTGGTCTCTATGTCCTCACTTAGGACAGACCTTTGTTTCTTTTGTCAAGTTTTCTTTTTCCAGACCAAGCCTGGGTTATTTAGACCTTTTTTTTAGTTCAGCACAGGGTACATTCATTTCTAGTTTCCTCTACACTTAAGTCCACTACCAGCCACAGTTCTAATGGGCATCGTGGCCAAGCCCCCTTTACAGTGAAATTTAACGTTTAACGTGGACCTAGTAGAGCCAAACCAGGGAAAACAAGAGTGCTGTAGTAGATATACAAGCAGGTTCTGCAACAAAACCTCTTACAACTGCAAGGACACTAAGCACCTCCGGCAAAAAGTAAAACATTCACAGCCAGCTGTGGTCTTAAGTAAAGAGGCACTGCTCTACATCATTCTAAACATCACCCATCATATGAATTACATCTGTTTCCCCTTGAAAATACAGTGAACAAGGGAGGTGTTGAGGTTTCCTCCTCCAGTGCTTCTCCTGGTCATTTAGCACAGCACATGTGACTAATTATTCCATGAAGTTTCAGACTCCGGCATCTGAGAATGGTTGGATCTTGCAAGTTCTCATGGCCACTCGTAAATATAGGTACTATACGCCACCTCCAACCTCACTGCTATCTTGTCCCAGGTGGATTTTAAAGGTCAACATGAAACATCCAGTCATAGCTTATGTAGACTAACCTGGCTCAGGCTTTTTATACACATTACATTAGATTCCATTTTGGTGTTGGTCAGAAAAATAAGGGATTGTACTGTAGCTGTACTGATTTTTCACTTTAAATAACACTGGGCTTTAAGTAATAACAAGCTTTGAGAAGTTTCAGTACATATAACTTGATTCAGGAAGTCTGCTTCCATTACAACTTCAGACATTATGAATACCCTGTCATGCCCTTTGGAAATGCCTTGCATGTCACCAAGACACTGGAATTCCTAGGATTCCACTGGCCCACTATCAATTTGGTTGTCAGTTTATGTGTTGCCGATTGTCAAATAAATGTTCAAGACCAAAAAACCCAAGCAGCAGGCCCTTTTCATTCCCTTCCAGTCAATGTATGTTCATGGTCACACAGATCAATACAGCTCTGTGCTGTTTGGCATATTGTAAGTGGGATATTTTGTGCCATTCACATAGTAATGGTTTTCTTCTGGCAACTCAACCATGCGGCCCATCTTTCTTCAAGTGCCTCCTTATTGTGCATCTTGAAACAGCCACATCACATTATTCAGAGTCCTGTATTTCACCCGAAGTTATGGGTTTTTCTTTGCTTTCCAAACACCTGTTTTTGACTTAAAATAAATTGTAAAATGTTAGAAATTAATTTTTAATTGGTCTACCTGACTGTGGTTTGGTTTCAACAGAACTCCTAATTTTCCACTTATAAGAATTTGAACACTGCTGATTTGGTCTGATAACATGAACACAACTTGACACAAATGGGTTTGAATGGCTATTAAAAGAAACCATCATCATCTGCATCTGTGATCCTTTATACACCCCCACTAATTACATACAAAGAGGTCAATGAATTTCTGGACTCCTGACAGACCCTTGCATCCAGTGCTGCACTGAAGTTTTTTGAATTATTATTCCCTTGGGAGATATCAAAAGAATTGAGAATGCGAATCAGCAGTGTTCAAACTTGTCGAAAATTGTTTGAGATGCAAAGAAAAACCCACAAATAACTTACAGAATATACAGGACTCTCAGAAAAAAACTGGTGTGGTTGTGTCAAGATGCACATTAAGGAGGCTCTTGAAGAAAGATGGGCAGCATGGTCGAGTTGCCAGAAGAAAGTAATCACTACACAAATGCCATAAAAAGTCCCACTTACAATATGCCAAACAGCACAGAGATAAGATCATTGGAGTGATGAAACTAAAATGTAACTTTTTGGCCACAACCTTAAATGCTAAATTTGGAGAGGAGTTATCAAGGCCTATGATGAAAGGTACACAATTCCTACTGTGAAACACGGTGGTGGATCGCTGATGTTTTGGTGATGTGAGCTACAAAGAGCTATAAACAATACTGGAGGAGAATTTGCACTCCTCAGCATGGAATCTGTGCATGGGACATACTTGGATATTCCAACGTGACAATGATCCAAAACAAGGCCAAGTCAACCTTTCATTGGCTACGGCAAAACTGAGATGGCCACTCCAGAACCTCCACTTTGTCTCCTGACCTCAATATTATTGAGCCACTCTGGGGAGATCCTCAAACATGCAGTTCATGCAAGACAACCCATGAATTTACAGGAACTGGAGGTTATGAGCAGCTTTACTATATGAGAATATAAAGAGCCTCATCCACAACTACCACAAGACTTCAAGCTGTCTGTGATGTTAAAGAGGACAATACACAGTATTAAGAACTGGGGTATGTAAACTTTTGATCAGGGTCATTTGGGTAGCTTGTGTTGTGATTTTGATTTTAAAAGAGTAAATACAGTTGATAAATTACTTCGGCCAACCACTAACCATGAGTGAAAGAAGGGTTTTTTTGTTATTCATATTCTCTAAAAAAAAATGGTTAAGAAATCATACATTCTGTCAGGGTATGTAAACTTATGAGCTCAACTGTACATTAACATGGGGTCTGAGTTATGTCGGGGTTCCATTCCTCCAAGGAACGGTCGATGTTCACCGTAAATGTCTTAAAATTTCTTTTAAGGAGCTAACGACAACCACAAATCGTAATATTTCGTAACTCGAGGCCCCCTGGGAGTGTTGTGTATTGGGACTGTATGGAGTAATTGTGTTTTCATGGGACTACACTGGAGATATGACACTTAGTAAAGTAGTAGTCAGTGTGCAGCTTGTATAACAGTGTAAATTTGCTGTAAATCAACTCAACACATCCATTAATGTCTAAACCTCTGAAAACAAAAGTGAGTGCACCCCTAAAGACAGCAGCCATGCAGACAAATTTGATGCAGTGTGCAGTGTATGGTCTGAGCACTGACAGGCTGAACCTCCCACCCCTGCAACCTCTGCAGCAATGCTGGTAGCACTCATACGTCTATTTTCAAAAGCCTCTGGATATGATGCTAAGCATGTACACTCCACTTCTTTGGTCGACCATGGTGAGGCCTGTTCTGAGTGGAACCTGTCCTGTTAAACCACTGTATTGTTTTTCAGGTCCTCCAATAGTTCTTTGCTATGACGTGCCATGTGGAACTTCCAGTGACCAGCATGAGTGTGAGAGTGGTGATAATTTAACACACCTGCTCCCCATTCACACCTGAGTACAATTTCCACTAACGAGTCACATGACAAGCTGTACAAGGATTACTTTACATTCTATTAAAGTGTCATCTTCAGTATTGTCCCATGAAAAGATGACAAGACATAAGTCGAAGCTCCTTTCATAAGCGTCTACTGTGTTTAGCCCTGGGGCTGTTCCTCTGGCACTGGGAGAATTTCACCCACCAGAGGCTCTGTAATGTTTTTTGTTTTTTTTAGCAATTTATTAAAAGTACTTTCACTTTTACCTTTCATGCCATAGAAGAAAAAAAGTTAAGGACCCCCTGCGTATGTGTGTGTGTATGTAGGTATTATATATATATATATATAGAGGACATCCATGGCCTGAGGGTTAGAGTAGTGGGTTTGTGACCAAAGGTCAGAACCAAGTGCCCTAATCACTACTGCTACATGGGCACCACCACAGTTACTGTCTGCTGTGTGTTCTCACTGCTTCGGATACCATACCACTTTATTTATATAGCACCTATAAAAACCCTAACCCTAACAATCAATAAGAGTAACAATAAAAGTAAGTAAAACACAAGAGACTTAAAACAGACAAGATAAAACAAAAAGAATTACTCAGTTTTTTTGCTAGTGAATAAAAATGGGTTTTTAAACGAGATTTAAAAACACCAAGTGTTTGAGCTTGCCTCAACGGATGGATAAAATGCAGAGAATTTTTTTTTTTTTTTACTGAGCCCTGCATACGCCTGTGTGAGGGCCAGAACGAGGTTTTTATCAATGAAAGATACATCTGAATGTAACGTTAGGGATTATGCATGAACACAGCAATTTTTGCCTGAGCTCCATCATCACTTAAAATAAGATGAGTGTTCTCCATTTATTTAGTATAACCCGGGTGTAGGTGTATACTGCAGTATAAAACCCATCTCCTGAAAAGTTCTAAATATAATAAGAATGTATGATTTGTTAACCGCCTTGAACTGTTACTAAACCAATAAATGTACAAAGATAAGATTTTCAATGTTTTTACTGATCAACTCAAATGCATTTTCTAAATATAAGCAATATGACATATTTGGCATTTGTACTATCAAAAAAAATTATATAAGTATACAAAATTATCCAGACAACAGTGAACTGAGCTACAGCCACTAACTGTAAACCTAACAAGTTCGAAAAGAGACGTTTCTAATAAAGTGGCCAGTAATGTCATATCACTCTCACTGTCGCCTGTACTACAGCTGCGTTATTTTTAGATGATGAGGTGTCTCACTTCTCACATTGCTTTTGCTCAGCTGCAGAATTAAAAGGGTAATAAATAAACAGCTCCACATGACGGTCATGTCTGCCCATGTTTGAGTGGCATGCAAGCCATGGCATATTCAGCAGCACATCTGGCCCTCATTTCTTTGATCATCTATAAGTGCATCCCTCCCCCAGCTCTCATCCTACATGCACACACACACACACACAGTCCATGTGCTCACCATAGCCTTGTCTGTTACCACACCCCACCTCCTCAGTTGGCTAAATTAGAAATCTCCCATGTGAGTGCCCTGCTGCTCCACCGTGCCCTATCCAGGAGATTGGGGGCCTCTATCTACAGAGAGATCTACTCCCTGTTGAATAAGCAATGGTGTGTCCCTCAGGCCAGCCCAGGGCCACCCTCATCCCTCCATCCCTCTGCCGTTCACTCCTCCAGGATCCCCACCTTCTTCCTCACTACAAAGAAAAGGTGTCTTTGCAAGTAAAGTCAACACATCAAATTTTAATCATTATTCAATTGCTCTGTGTTCAATTTATATGATTTTACTTACAAAAAATTGTAGTGAATAATAATAATAATAATTAAACCTTGATTAGTACATTGTGTTAATAGTTATAATTATTGTAAGAAGTTGCACATTATTAAATTAAGACACAATACAAAAATAATGGGAGGAAGGGAGGGAGGGAGGTCTGTCTGTCTGTGGCCTAATGTTTCATATTTAATCTCTCATCCAAAGTGTATTTTTACCAGGTTTATGCCTTCAGCTGACAAAGATGCACAAAAAAAAAGAAAAGTGGAGAGACACCCTGAATAGGTTGAGAAAAACAATAAAATTTATTAAAAATGTTAACATTTTAACATCAATATAACATGTAATTAAATTATGTAATAAAATTATGTAATTATGCAGGAACATGGGCTAGCATACCAAAACGAATCATATAGACTGCACTTAATACAATGTATTATCCAAAATATTTTCTTAAAACAGGAACATATGCCTAGAAACAGGCAAAATCATATACTCATCACCAAAGTTGATGTTATACAATGTAATCTACTGGCACATGACATTGCTTCTCTAACAGATTATTTCATTAAAAATGATCTACAAATGTAGTAATTTTGAAAAAAGGTAATATATTTACTAGATTTGAGATGATTTCATTGCCAAGATAAATATTTTTGCAGTACTTCTTACACCTCACATCTCGTCTTCCACAGATTGGCTATTGGCTCCCCCTTCACTTTCAGCCATCAGAGCTACGTCGGTGCACAATGCGAGCCCAAGGCTTAGCCGCCCTGTGATGGATGCATTTTCATGGCCGTCACTGTTATCTCAGCCAAACAGGTCCCTGGCTCCATTCTCTCCGGCTTTTCTACCCCTCTCTACCCACCCTCCCCCTCACTCCTCCACCTCCGTTCCCCCAAGCCTTTCCCGTCCCACCCCATTTTCCGAAGGTCACTCATTAATACTGCTGCGCATTAACGCTGACCCTATGACCCATTGGCCTGAAAGCTTGGCTCTCTGATATTGGAACACACACGCACACAAGCCCGGGATTGGGGGGGGGGGGGGGGGGGGGGGTGGTCAAATTTTCCAAAGCGACAAAACTGGG
>JBBIGC010000001.1:42457682-42470401 GCA_037576955.1 Lepidarchus adonis
AAAGAAAGAAAGAAAGAAAGAGAACAAGAAAGAAAGGAAAAAAGGAAAGAAAGAGAACAAGAAAGAATGGTCTTCATTGACAAAGAGTGAGTCATACACTGGGACTCTGTGGGTTTTAATATTCTATACCATATATTTCAATGGAATTGTATTAATAATGTTTCTAGTCATATACAGGAGAAAGAAAGAAAGAAAGAAAGAAAGAAAGAAAGAAAGAAAGAAAGAAAGAAAGAAAGAAAGAAAGAGAACAAGAAAGAAAGGAAAAAAGGAAAGAAAGAGAACAAGAAAGAATGGTCTTCATAGACAAAGAGTGAGTCATACACTGGGGCTCTGTGGGTTTTAATATTCTATACCATATATTTCATAGGATGGCATCCAGCAAGTCCGTTAACATTACCGGACTTTGCTACCTGGTAGCAACATCAGCTCACCCAAGCTTACAGTAAAACTACTGATGTAGTAAAACGCACCTATTGCTGAATGGGTGTGTTTCTCATGGTTTGGGTTCAGCCCCTTATTGTAAAGGAAACGTGCCATTTTAAAGCATTGTAGTGGTTTCTTCTGGTGGAAGAAGGAACTGCCAGCGATGAAACACTCACACACTTGCTACCAGCCAACGGTTTGCCAGATTTACCTGTATACCAGCCCTTAAATGTGCTAACCTGGTACCGGTGCGCCCCCTAGTGTATAGGGCACGCACTAGCATGAACCTGTGAGCGAGGAATGGTGGTAGATGATCAGACCCGCTGAGTCACTCTATACTCGTTATGTCTATGGTGGGTCTGATCATCCACCGCCAGCTCACTCACACAAACACACACATTAACAATAATGTGCAGTAAGGATGCTCTTCCTCCTGAAATGCACAGAACGTGAACAATAAGCATAAACAGTAACGCTCCCATGATGCACCTATCCCAAAAGCCAATAGAAGCACCCAGGACCATTACAGTATTATGCTCTTTGTATAAACAGTTCCTTTCTTACGAGAGCATGAACCAGTGGTTAAAAAGTCCTGATCTCAAACAGTTGCTAAATGGAAGTGTTCCAGACATAGTCAAAAGGGGATTGAATGTTGCCATTTAATGCCCATTGTTCTACATAATGCCCTTAGACACTCATTTTTACCCATGTTCAGTGGCACTCCCTCATTTTGCTGTTTGTTTTGAAGGATCAAAGTGGAATGGTACATTAGATGATCCTTCAAAGACGTCTGAAGTCCAAGAGGATCTTGAAAATGAAGTTGTTGCCACATCTGCGTCACCCTCAGTGGATTTCTTGACTGTATCAGAAGAAACAACATCAGTTATGTCTCCGTTCACCCTTGCTGAGCTCCCTAAAGAGGAAGTTATAAGGGGCGATGTTATTGGACCTATAGAAATCCCTTCAGAAGCTTCATCTCTAGAGCTCCCTGAACCCGTTAGTCCCATACAGAGCCCAGCATCAGAGCTGTTCCCATCGATACCCAGCGCTACAGAGGTCATACAGCCAATAGAGGCTCCATTAATTCCTGTCACTACCATGCCCTCTGTGCCCTCCGCCATACCAGTCACACCTGAGAATGTCCTGAATGAGGAAGGACCGAGCAGACCAGATAATGACATAAACATACAAGAAGATATAGAGCAAAAAGAAGAAAAAAATCGCGACTATGGCAGCGAACTGGAGTCAGACGAGTATCCACAGTCTTCAGCTCCTCCTCTGGACGTGAACACCAGCCAGCTCAAAGACTTAGTAGTGTTTTTTAGTTTACGAGTGACTAACATGGTCTTTTCAGAGGATCTGTTCAATAAGAGCTCCCCCGAATACAAATCCCTGGAGAACACTTTTCTCGAACTGGTAGGTAAACTCACTTTTGTCTTCGATTATCTCTTCCTTCATGCCTTTTTGTCTTTTCTTTATTGTTAGCACAAGCTTTTTGTTTGAAGGTTTCTTGGACAAGGATTAAATGTAGTCTGAGATTACACAACATTCATATATTTATTAATATATATTTATATTAATATAAATAAGATTCTTTATTAAATGTAAAAAACAATCCAGGACTAGTTTTAATTCTTGTCTAAAAAAATAACAAAATAAGAGTGTATGAATTTATAATTTATAAGTTATTTTATTTTTCTAAAAAGATATATTTTTGGTTTATTTTTCTGTATTTTTTTTTATTTTGCTCGAATCCATCTGAAAGTCTAAGGAGAAGTGTGTAGATTATTATAAAATTTAATGTCTCAACATAGTCCTCTAAGGTCTTCAAACATTTGCCTTATGTGATCTCGTGCAATAGGATTTGCTTGGCTCAGGTTTGATAGGTGCTGAAGTAGAACAAACAGCTGGATTTTATTTCTGACTCGGTTCAGAAAGCGCTGAACGCAAATATGAACCTTATCAATGTGATGGTTAATTTTTTTTCAACTAGAGACAATTCTCTGAACCCAATAACTTGCCAAACCCAGAGGATTCAAGTAAGCAGACTGAGAGGGAACAACGGACATTAGCCTCAATACCGGTACCTCTATATAAGAACCGACTTTCTTTAATCATTCATAATGATTAATCTTAGATTTGCTTTCTCACTAATACAACTGTAGCATCTGAAATTCAGGCTTAGGTCTAACAGAATTTTTGCTTTGTCAATATTAATCAAAACTAACATGTAATTTGCAGAATTTTGAAAAGTTCTTATAACAGCAAACTAAAATCATGTTCAATAATGATGTCTCAGTAGAACGTCAAACATTTTCCCTCTAACCCCATATTCACTCCATTCTTTTTCTTTTCACCTCTGTTGCTATTATATACACATACTGCCTTATTTGCTCAAGATGCATGTAAGGATCTCATTGAATATTACTGTGCACAGATAAATACCTTGTGACGTGTTTCATATTTGTATTAGTCGACAATTAAGTGTGAAGTTTAATTGTTTTCTCAGGAGAATGCAACCTGTCTGATTTATGAATTGAATTGTATTAATAATGTTTCTAGTCGTACAAGAGAAAGAAAGAAAGAAAAAAAGAAAGAAAGAAAGAAAAAGAAAAGTTCATTTCCCACGGTGTGTATATTATAGAATGGAACGAATGGAATTGTATTAATAATGTTTCTAGTCGTATACAAGAGAAAGAAAGAAAGAAAAAATAGAAAGAAAGAAAAAATAGAAAGAAAGAAAGAAAGAAAGAAAGAAAGAAAGAAAGAAAGAAAGTTCATTTCCCATGTTGTGTATATTATAGAATGGAACAAATGGAATTGTATTAATAATGTTTCAAGTCGTATACAGGAGAAAGAAAGAATGAAAGAGAATGAAAGAGAATGAAAGAAAGAAAGAAAGAAAGAAAGAAAGAAAGAAAGAAAGAAAGAAAGAAAAAACAATAAAGAAAGGAAAAAAGGAAAGAAAGAGAACAAGAAAGAAAGAAAGAAAGAAAGAAAGAGAACAAGAAAAAAAGGACAAAAAGAAAGAAAGAAAGAAAGAAAGAAAGAAAGAAAGAAAGAAAGAAAAGTTCATTTTTCATGGTGTGTATATTATAAATGGCTCAACTCAACAATTATGTGAATAAAAACACTGGCTGTGTGGAGTGAAATGGTGATGCATGTTTGGAGGCACAGCCTGGTAAAAGAATTCCATTGGTTTTAGTTTGGCTTCAGTGAATGGATGAACTTCATCAGGGATTTGAAGGCGTGACTGAGAGGATTAGATTCAATACCAGTCAGACAGCAAAGTCAGTATTTTGTGAACTATCATGAAAAGGCTGAAGAACATCAGCTGAAGCAGTCAGCATGGCAGGACTGAGGTGCTGCGCATCAGGTGACTAAACACTCATTGCTGAGTGACTGCATAAGAGGCTTTGCATAATGCTGCTTCGTACAAACAGCATGCATGCCACAGATGAACAAAACAAGTTTTCAGTCATAATGTATCAACTGATAAAGAATATATATCAGCAACAAGCAGCTACTTTTAGAACACAGTTCACCTGCAAGTGTAAAATCCATTAGTGCTGCACGTCGTGTTTCTATATCTAGTTTTCTATTCTTTTCTTAATCTACAGTTTGAATTATTTTTAGATTCAGCCAAAAGACAAAGAATATTACAGTGAATTGCAGCAATTGAGCCCTTTAACATCAGAGCCGGGTTCTGCTAGACTACCTGTTGTCTTTTTATTATAATATTTTATTATAATAAAGTTAATAACATGTCTTCTACCAACATAATGCAGTCTGCCCTACCTGAAACAGAGAAACTCCATTTCCAATTATAAGTGGTTGCCCAAACTAGCGACATAGTGTTATGTTTTAGATACTCATGTGAGAAATAATGTTGATTACATGAAGTGCATAATTGAAAAAGTGGTCAGAAGTTGATCTACACTGGTAAGTCGCAAAACTGAATGACCATTTGCATGATTTTTGATTCATAAATGGGCTTTTGCAGAGTTACTCTATAAGGATTAATAAATTCAATTAAAATTTAAATGTTTTATTATTTTTTTAAATAAAATTTCCCTTTATGGCATTTAAATTCAGCTTTCAAGGCAAAAGAGAAACACTGCTATAGCCCATTTATATTTCAACACTATAATACTGTAGTGCTTATTAGAATGTTAAATATCTGAACAACAGTGTAACTCTAGATTTGTGTTTATTCAGTCCGATAGCTTCCCTATAGAACCATTCTTTACTCCTGTCTCTACTGGTTTGAGTAGCAACCATTGTGACTGGACATGGAGAGCAAACATTTTTACACATTTGTGAACATCAAGGGCTAAGGTTAATGTTTTAAAATGAGATCCAAAAAGTTCAGAATAGGACGGCATTGGCAAATCATTCCAAAATCAACCAGTAGATACAAGTGTAACATCAGTATTAGTGCACACGTGTGTGCTAGACAGGCAGCAATTGTTGTGTTCAAGAATTTAACTCCTGTAGAAGAAAGAGATTTGTTTAATAGATGCATAAGATGCTGTGTATGGGAGAATTCCACCTGTGCTGTGTTGGCACTGTGCCTAGGAGGTTAGAGATTGGCGCAGACTGGCAGATCAGCTAAACCACTTAATGCAGATTATTTCCTGGTACATAGGCCTTGTTGAGCTAAAGCAATGTAATCCCCACCACTTTCCCTATAGCATCTGGAAAGACTTTAATGAATTGTTCATTGTGATTTACGCTAATTTACTCAATGTAAAAGTAAATGAATTATTAAAAGACACGTTTGATTTCTACAACAGATTTGATAGAGAGATTTTTGAGAGTCCTTCATTTTTATTCATATTCAAAACGATGTACATTACCACTGTCATCTCAACACCCAAGCTAAACATGCTAACACTTGTTAGGACAGTGAATGTGTGCAGCTAATCATTTTGAGCTGCAAACTCTTTGTGGAGCCTCATCTTCCATGCTCTAAATTCTCAAATCAGAGCTGATTCTCCATTTAACCTCTGCCCAACACGTCTTTTTCAGATAAACTGACAAGAAAGCTGTAGACAGAATAACCTAGCAGGTGGATGCTAATATGCTAATAGCATGTGTGCTAATCACTGCGTAGGCCTCATGTTCTTTGGATAGTTTCTTATCCACAGATGCTTTAACAATAATATATTACCTACTGACAGTAAGATGATTATCATTAGTGTATCATTAATCTACAACGTGTAAAATGTGCCACTGACTGGAGCAGCTTTTAAACATCAGAAATGTATCTACTGCCATTTTCATAGTGTTGAACCTTGTTTTTCACTTCACCTTTTCAGCTTCTTCCATACCTGCAGTCCAATCTGACTGGCTTTAAGGAGCTTCAGATTCTCAACTTCAGAAATGGTAGTGTGGTGGTAAACAGCAAGATGAGATTAGCCAAACCGGTGCCATATAACGTCACAGAGGCCGTGCATTGCGTTCTTGAAGACTTCTGTAACGCCGCATCCAAGAGACTGGACATTGACATCGACCCTGAGTCAGTTGACGTCGCAGCAGGTAAGGAAATGAGGTCTCTACATTTATGAAATCAGAAATATGTGATAAAATTAAAGCTTAAAAATATCAATCTTCTTGCTTCTACTAAGCTGATGATGGTGACCCATGCAAGTATATGGACTGCAACGAGTTCTCTCGCTGTGTGGTGAACACGCTGACTGCTGAAGGTGAATGTTTGTGTGATCCTGGCTATAGCACAGTGAATGGACTGCCTTGCGAAAGCATTTGTAACGTCCAGCCTGACTACTGCCTGAATGATGGAATATGTGAGATCGTCCCAGGACATGGAGCCACCTGCAGGTAGGTCAAAACTCCTCGACTCTGTAACTTTATAGTATAACCACAGATACATTTTGACAGACGTATACTGGCAAAGAACGCTTGCTTAACATTTCTTTTCTTTTTTTAGATGTCCTGTAGGTAAATTCTGGCACTATCATGGAGAACGCTGCAATGAACTGGTGTCTGTGCCAGTTGATCCACTACTTTTTGTAGCCTGTCTGGTGGGAAGTCTCACGGTGGTTTGTGCTGTGATAGGCATCCTGGTCTTCATTAACAAGAAATGTATACGGACGAGGAAGACGGTGACACTAGTGTAAGCTGTTTTTCTTTTTCTTTTTGCTTCCTTTAGATGTGTTTATCATCTAAATGATCTCTTCGGATGAAGCAATGTGCTGTCACATGGTGTGGTGTGTTAAAAACCTCATTTCCTTTAAATTATAGGCATTCACAATCCTCTTTCCCCTTCGGGGGAACTATGAGATTGAATCCAGGTTTTGAGAATGACGAGGGTATCTTGACTCATGTGTCAAGCATCAATTATCCTATAAGCACTGACTCTGGGTCTTCCCAGTTCTCTGACCCGGGCACATTTCGGTCAGCTGAAAACATACGCCTTAGTATTGAGGTAAAGTGCAAGGCTCCAAGCTATTTTGAAGTGAATCTCATAACTAACCCATTATGTCGGCCGTCCTCGTGAGCTGCACTAACCCTTGCAATACCAAAATCATAAAAAAACTGTTTTACCCGCTACATATCTGAACTGAAACTCACTGCCAAGCTTAGAGAACTTTTGAATAACAGCTTTGGTGATTATTCTGCAACTCCACAGTCACTATGTGTAACATAAGTGTAACATAAGTGTAATATATTGTAATGGTTCTCAAGCCACTAATGACACACTCACACACAGTAATGACTTTTAACCAGTAGGAACTGGCCAGGTGTTTATTGCTTGCTCAAACCAGTCTTTAAAAAGACCAACCTGTTACTGGTGCGTTCCCCAGAGGTTAGGACACACAAAAAGAATAAACCTGTGAGCGAGGTATAATGGTGGATGGCCAGACTGACCGAGTTATCATTTACCATACTTGACACATTCATGGTAAGTCTGGACATCCACCATCTGGACACACACACTGTAATACGAGGCTAGCCCCATGAAGCTCCTTAGCTGCAGAACGTTACTGGGTGTAGGCCACTCTTTCACCGCGCTAACCTACGCTGGATCAGTCGTTACCCCTTTTCCGCTCACAACGTGGCCCAGAAAGGTCACCTCACGTCGAAACAAGTGCGCGGGTGTAATTTCAGCTTCGACCGCCGGATAGCCTCGAACACTTTCTCCAAGTGTGCTAACTCGGCATCAAACAGATTGTCTAAATAGACCACGCAGCATGATGGGGGGATACCCACCAGCACGCGCTCCAATAGGCGTTCAAATGTAGCGGGGGCATTGCATAGCCCGAACGGCATGATGCAGAATTGCCATAACCCCTGGCAGTTTGAAAACGTCGTTTTGGGCCGAGTCTCAGGGGCCAGCACTACCTGCCAATAGCCATTGCGCAATTCTAACGAGCTGAACCATGCTGACCCTGAGACTCGGTCCAAAGCTTCGTCGATGCACGGGATCGGGTACGAATCTTTCCGTGTGACTGCGTTAAGTCGTCTGTAATCAACGCAGAAACGCCATCGTCCGTCTTTCTTTCGCACCAAAACCACTGGCGCAGACCACGGGCTGCTCGAGGGCTCGATAACCCCATCAGCCAGCATTTCCTGTATTTTCTGCCTGGGTCATTCACGGATGGGTGCAGTGCCCCCTGTGTTAATCTGGTGCTGCACGAGATCGGTGCGGGTGCAGCTCCGCTCGTCTACTGTTAAAATGTCCTTATATGCGGCTAGCAGCTGTTTCAATGCTTTGCCCTGTGTCCCGTTTAACCCTTCGCAGCTACGAGCTTCCAATTCACGCATCGCCTCTACTGGCCTATTTACTAATGCACGCACCCTGTTAACCTCGCGCTCGCTTTTCAGTGAAACTCATTCTTGTCCCACGCGCATTTCAAGGTGAAGCACTGCACCAATGCGCCTCAGTAAGTCTAGGCCAACGATGCAGTGCTCTTTGATGTCAGCTATCAGGAACGGGTGCTTGATCGAAATCGCGCCAATAGTAACTTTCACTTGCTGGTTTCTGGACACAGCCACGCACTCACCTGTTATGGTCCTGACCTCATTTTCCCACACATTGTCTTCAGCAGGTCCGTTCGGGTCTTCACCTCGCAGCCAGCCTGCAGAACATAGAGAAATGGTTAAGTCAGTATCCACCAAAGCACAAACTCTCCTCCCCCCAACTGTTCCCTCAACATACACTAAAGGCCTCCGTGGCCCAGCCGAGCGCTGAAGGGTCCGTGTGGGGAAACCTCTACTCTGCCGGGTGACGAGCTCCCCGCCTTGCCTCCCCCTCTTCGTTTAACGGCCGTTCGCCCATCTGGTGGTTGCCTGGACAGAACCTGGCAAGATGGCCCACAGCTCCACACGCAAAACACTGCCGCTGGCCGTCGCTCCCCTGCCGCTCTGGTGTTCCGTGCTGCGCAGTCTGAGTCCCGAACACATGCTCCGTTCTCTCTGCCACCCCGAGCGCCTCCTTCCATGTGCGTGGTCCCGCCAGCTGCGTGTGCTCACGAAGATGCTCCGGCCACGACCGCCAAAGAAACGCCTGCAGTGTCAGCTCCTCCTGGGCTGACACAGGAAAGTCAGGAAACCCTTTCTTGGCTAACTGCTTAAAATCACTCACCATAGCCCCGAGCAGTTCACTGGGCTGGCGCCGTCTGCTCGCTAGTTCCTCCCTCGCGTCCTCGGGCCAGCCCGGCCGGCTGAAACGGCGAGTGAGTGCGGTCTCAACTTCAGTCCAGTCAGCCTCCTCTCCTCACAAATCCCCCAAAGTACACAGAGCCTCCCACTCCAGGGCGAGGGCGACTCGGACTGCCACCTCCTGCGAGCCACCAACCAGACTTGTTGGAGAAACGCGTCTGGCGGTCCTCGGCCTCTGTAAGGTGGTAGCTCGATTCTCGTGCAGGTGCCTTGCGACGTTGGTGTGCTCGCCCATGCGGTGGGTCTGCCGCCTCCTTTTTTGTGACGCACTTCATCGTTCGCGCCTTCGTCGCCCTTTTGTTACGCCATTCTTTGCTGTCTGGGCCGGCCTGCTCTGACGACGGCATTTTCGATGCTGTCGCCGGACGCTGGCTCTTGGAAGTCGGCTCCTGGCGCAGTTTTGTCGAGTCTTTCAGTGACTGGTTCTTTGCGGCTTTCCGGCCAGCTGCCCGCCAACCGCTGGGGGCGCCTGCCTCTTTCGGGTCCTCCTGTGACCAGGGGCTGTTCCGTCGCTCTCCGAGGTTCTTCCGGGTCGTCTTTCGTCCTCCTTCCAGCTTGGCTACTAGCCACTCCACCTCCTCAAGAAGCGACAGGTCCATCCCACGGCTCTGACATCAATATAATGGTTCTCGAGAAAGAGAGAGTGTCACTAATGACACACTCGCACACAGTAATGCCTTTTGCAAGACTAACCCGTTACCGGATACACACAGGCATTAACCCGTGAGCGAGGCATGATGGTGGATGGCCAGACTGACCGAGTTATCCTTTACCATACTTGTCACATCCATGGTAAGTCTGGACATCCACCATCAGCTCACTCACACAAGAACACACAGCCATCTGTCCACTGTTGCTGCTGCTTCTAAAACACACACACACACACACAACAGAAACACACTATAAACACAATACTATGGCTTGGATTGCCATTAAATAATAGATTTAATATTAATATATTTAATATATTTAGTTAAAATCGGAACAAAATAAATACTGATAGACTTAATGTTATTCACACCCCATTTCTAGAAGAGATGAGGTATTGTCCAAAATGCAATAACCTGTGATATTTTAATTCACACAAACCTTTAATTAACTCACAAAAGTATAAAGATTTTACATAGTTTTTTGGGGGGAAATATATACAAATTTAGAACTTGGAGGCTACAACACAATAAAAGTTGGAATAGATCAAATGTAATATTGAAAATTGCACAGAATATTTAAGTAACACCAGTTTGGAAGACTCCACAGGTGAGGTACTGTATCACCCCATAGCTCACCCCACCCTCACCTCTACAGTACATAATATTGTGAAAAGATTCAAAACATTCAGAAACATCTCAGGGCATCTAGGAGAAGGTCAGAAATCACTGTTGAATGCATGTGATCTTGAGTCACCATGCTACTGTGACAGACGCAGGCATTTGGGGTCGGGATTACTTTGGAAAACCATTGTCATCTAACACAGACAGACAATAAAAGTGAGCGTCCAGATAGTTAACAAAGGATGGTGCAAAAAACAGCATCTACAATGGTATGGTGGTGCATCAGTGCCCATGGCATGGGTGAGCTGCATGTATGTGAAGACCAGAGCTACAACAACCTGGCCTGCAGCTAGCTGCAAATTCAACATAACAAAACTGCTACAATTAGTATCCTCAGTTCCAAAAATCCAAAATTGTTATTTTAAAAAAGGTGATGTTAAATGTCCCAACTTTTGTTGCAACCATCACCATTCTAAGTTTGTATGTACAAAATACAGTTAGTGGCAAAACCACTGAAAGTCTTTCTTTTGTTGGTTACATGAAATGAATTAACATTTCACAGATTTTGCTTATATTACATTTTATAAAATAACTATATACAGTGTGGAATTTTTGATACATTTTCTGTTAAGATTTTAGTCCCTGACACTGAAAAATAAAAAACTTAATTTATTTTTTGACGTAAATGTAGATAAATGAAAGAATGATCACTGTGTTTGCCCAGGATAGCTTAGTTTTTAAAATGACTGAAATGCACTTCTGTAAAAAAGATACCAAAAGTGACTGGGTCCTTGCTTTACCTTTAGATTTGTGCCTTTTTTTTTTGCTTTTTAGTTACTAACACCATTTATTTTTCAGCTTGCTGCTAGTCTGACTGGACTAACATGTAATGCCAAATGCCAGCTTCCAAGGCTCTTAGCTTTCCTGGTTCAAATGCTTCGCTGCTGATCTTTTCATAAATGTACCTTTTAACTCACAGCTACCTGTGATTATATTCACAGATCCCCAGACAACTCTACACAAGAAGAACAGAAAAGTTAGTGCCTGAAATGGTTGATTTCCACCACTGTATACCACATCATGAGGTAAACGCGCAGCTTTCTTAAACTTTTCTTGCATTTTGAAATGTTTTAAGTATTTGGAAAACTCTTTGACCCATTCAGTTCAGTTTAGTCTGTATATAAGTTTGTTAAGAAGTTTAAAATATGTAGCGCAGGGAAACCTCAACACTACGGGTGTTTTTCAAAACTTATATATAACAAAAAGCCTTACAAAATATTTTCAAACTCAATCAATCAATCAACAATCAAAGAATTTGGGTGTTTAAAACAATTAAGCAAAAACTAAGCAAAAAAAGACAAAAAATAGTTTTTAACCAAGTGCACAATAGGCTTAATTATGAATTTATATCTATATCAGAATGGGAGGAAATTGCTAAATGGTAATGTTTCCCTTAATTTTTGCTTTTATTTTAATTTTCTTTTTATCTACCCTGTCTTTAAAGTCATTTCATGCCACAAATATAATTATAACCAATAGTAATGCATAATAAATAATAAAGAAAGTTTAGGTTGCCACTTTACAGAATCTGGCAAGGCTAATTTAAGATAACTTTTATAGCTAAACACAATTGAATGTTTTGGATTAGGATGGGAAATGACAGAATACTACTGACTACAATACTAAGACTACAATGCTAGTTACCTTAGTGATCACAATAATGACTAGTGATGGAAATCGGTAAGAAATTACTGATTCTTCTTATCGATCCAATTCTTTATCGATTCCAAAACAGTATAAAATAAATATTTGTGAAAACTGATCATAATTTTGTGGACAGGTAGTAAGACCTGGTTATCTATTTTCATTAAAAGGTAGTCATAGGTTATTTTCTAGCTTGTAAGAACTCAATCTTGTCCTTCACATGGTTAATATGAACACTTAAACAATAAATTATGAACAATAAATTACTACATTATATAAATGCATGAAACAAATGTATATCGTTTATATTTCAGAAAATTACATGTAGGGTTAAGGCATTGTAGATAATTTACCCTCGTCTATAGAAACCTCGCACTCGAGCACTGAGAATCGAACACATTGAATTCTTTAGTTTTAATGCTGTGTTGAGACCTTAAATGTTTTAACAAGTTCCTGGTGGTGCCACCTATCAAATTAAAATGGCACTACACTGGTTAAAATAACGCAACTGTCGTTTTGTACGGTGGCCCTGAAGTGCAAACCACAACAACAAATTGAGAAACACAAAAGCAGAATCACAACAACAAATTGAGAAACACAAAAGCAGAATCACAACAACAAATTGAGAAACACAAA
>JBBIGC010000001.1:42495219-42507266 GCA_037576955.1 Lepidarchus adonis
AAAACATTAACCCATTAACATTAACGTTCGGTTTATAAAATTTGAGCGCACGGATTGGAAATTCGTGGGTACGGTTTATAAAGTGAGGGAACGGATTGCGAATCCGTCGCCACGGATTGTTTTTTTCTTCTCCTGCGGGCTCCGTAGACACAGACCTTCTTGCAGCACCCAAAACACCCCAGGTGACTACCTACAGACACACATACATTATAGAATCCAGGATCTGTGCTTAGTTAAATATTAATCCACAGAGCTTTGCCCTATCATTCAAATGTGAGTTTTTCCAATTTTGCTCCCCTTCAGCAACTAAAATACACACTGTGCTTGCTGTAATTGCACTATGGGTTGAATAGCTAGTGAAAAAGCATCACTATTGTCCAAGGAGGCACAGCTGGGGTCTCTGGACACTGGGCCTGGTGAGTTGTAAAAGACTGGGCTCAAATAAGTTCTAAATGCTATCACTCAAGCTGCAAAGGGACAGATATAGGTTCACTCAGAGCGTTCTCTCTTATGCAATCAATAAAAATATGCCTGTTTAAGTGTAACAGAAAGCTTTCAATACCAACTACACTATTACAGTCCCATTGCCAATTTGGCTTGTGCCAGGTTCCATTAAAGTGACCATATCTCTGCTGCAAAGAGGCTGAGATTAGCTATTTTCAGCACTGGCTGTCAGTATGAATCCAGCATGAGGATTCAATAAGGAGATGAGGATAGGGATGAGCCAAATTGATGAACGGTAATGCTAGAGGACATTCGCATCACAGGGGGAGTGAGCTGTGATGAATGCTGCAGACACTACACAGAAGCCTGTTAGAATCCAGTTGGGCTCCCATTGCAGGATATAGCACACCACTGCTTGTCATTAGAAGCGAGATAATGCGAAGTGACACTTAAAAAAAGGAAAGGAGCCTGTTCCTGGATCAGCCAGAGAGTCTTAAGAACAAGAGACTGCCTAGGCCAGCTTTACAAATAGCAACTTTGTTAATAAACCATAAAACTACGCACCATTATACACTTATATATTTCTAAACATGTTGTGAATACTAGACTGGTACTTTGGCAGAGGTGGCATAATGGTTAGAACCTTGCCCTTGCAACTGGAAGGTTGCAGGTTCATGTCCTGACCTGCAGAGGTCACATTCTGTTGTGGTGCACGGAGTGTGATGTTGTGTTTGCAATGACCAATAGTCACTTTAAAACATATTACCTTCATATTTCTATTTATACTGGCTTCATATTGGGGCAGTGGTGGCCTAGTAGTAAGGACCTTGTCCCTGGGATCAGAAAATCCCAGCCTGAGCACCACTGAGGTACCACTACACTGCTCCCTGGGTGCTGTTGATAGCTGCCTGCTGTTCCACACACACATGTGTGATGGGTTAAATACAGAGGACACATTTTGTTGTGGTGCACTTGTGTGTTAACAATGATAAATGGTCATTTTCACTTCATTAATCCTGTAAAAGTTTTACAGATTCTCTGTAGGGTTCTCTTTATTTACTTTTAGGGATACACCACTGTATACACTGATATACAGTCTTATGCAAACGTTTTGGTGATTTTGTAATTGAAAAAATGTTAACACAGTCTAAGACATGGAAAAAATGCACAATATTTTCATCAAACTTGAAATTGAACAAAAATAAAATTATTATTATGGCACTGTGCAAAAGTTTGGGCAACCTACATAATCTGTACTTAGTAACACCCCCTCTGGCAGATATCACAGCTTGGAAACACTTTATAGCAGAAAAAAATCAATTCTAATATGGGATTTTCACCCATTCTTCCTGGCAAAAGTTCTAGTTCTGTAATATTCTTTGGTCATCTTGCATGCACAGCTCTTTTAAGATGATGTTTTTAATCAGGGGACTGTGATTCCAAAACCATGGTGGATTTCTAGGTATGTCTAGGCTCATTGTCCTGTTGTAGAAGCTCATCCTCTTTTCAGCTTCAGCCTTTTTACAGAGGGTGGGAAGTTTGCTTTTTAATTTGCTGGTATTTATCAAATTAAATTTGCTTCAATGTTCTGCAATGTTTCCTGTGCCACTGGCTGCAACACAACCTCAAAGTTTGATAGATCCACCCCCATGCTTAATGGTTGGCAAGGTGTTAATTTCATGAAATGCTCCTTTTTTCTCCAAACATGCCGTTGCTGATTATAGCCAAAGATTCTATTTTAACTTCATCAGTCCACAGCACTTGTTTCCTGTTCTGTTGCATACATCTGACATTGGATTTTATGATGGGGAGACATGGAAGCTTTTCTTCTGCTGACTCTTCCATGAAGGTCTTGCGAAACAGTCTTCCAGATCTTATCTTGACCTCCATAATTCCCCTGAACTGCCATCTCTTAATGACATTTCTCACTGTGGAAACTGCAAGCTGACAACGCTTTGCTACCTTCTTGTAGCTTCTCCTGCATTGTGGGCATCAATAACGTGGGCATTACACAACTGCTTAGAGGAACCCATGGTTGCTGAGTGCCCACAAGTGTGTGCACAAGGTTTGAAGAGTCAGAGTATTTGTAAAGCTTTGAAATTGGCACCAGTTGACATTTACTAATGACATTTTCTAATGACAGCTGTTGTCATGCATCAGATCTAATGAGCTGATTAGGATCTGAAACCTTGTAAAAAGAATCTGAGACTTTGGAACTCTTAGGGTGCCCAAACTTTTGCTCAGTGCCATAACAATGTTTTTATTTTTGTTCAATTTATGGCAAAAAAAGTAACTATGCATCAATGTTTGCTTAAAATATTGTGTCATTTTCAGTTTTAAAAAGACTGTGTTTACATCTTTTCAATGACAAAATCACCAAAATCTGTTATTTATCAAGGGGTGTCTAAACGTTTGCATAAAACTGTATATCTCACACACACACTCACTGGGCACTTTAATATATTATATTATATTATACTTAATTACTGTAGGTAGACCTGTTCAATTGCTTGTTAACACAAATAGCTGCAACTCAATGCATTTAGGCATCTAGATGTGGTGAAGACATGTTGTGGAAATTCATACTGAGCATCAGAATGGGGAAGTGACTGTCAGAAGGGCTGGTCTGAGTTTTTCAGAAACTGCTGATCTACTGGGATTTTCATGCACAACCAACTCTCACCATTTACAAACAATTGACCGAAATAGAAAAAATATTGCTGCATTGCCTGGTGTGAGGAGACTCGATTTTAGCTGCAACATTTAGATGGTAGGGTCAGAATTTGATTTGTCTTGTTTTAACAGTTCAGGCTGGTGGTGGTGTTGTAATGGTGTGACATTTTCTTGGCACACTTTGGGCCCCTTAGTAATAATTGAGAATTTAAATGCCAGAGCCGGCCTGAGTACAATACCCGTTTACTGATGGCTACTTACAGCAGGATAATGCACCATGTCACAAAGCTCACATCATCTCAAACTGATTTACTGAAAATAGAGTTAACTGTAGTATAATGGCCTCCACAGTCACCAGATCTCAATCCAGTACTGCACCTTCGGGATGTGGTGACACAGGAAATTCATGTATGTGTAGCTGATAAATCTGCAGCAACTGTGTCATGCAATCATGTATATAGACCAAAATATCTGATGAATGTTTCTAACACCTTAATGAATCTATGCAAAGAATAATTAAGGCAGTTCTAAAAGCAAAAGGAGGTCCAGCCCAGTACTAGCATAGTGTACCTAATAAATAAATAATAAATTGACCTGTGTGTGTGTGTGTGTGTGTGTGTGTGTGTGTGTGTGTGTGTGTGTGTGTGTGTGTGTGGACTATTACTTGATGACTGTGCCTTTGGCGCCCCCTGCAGTAGTGAGCATAACCCTGGTAGTGAGGCTGACTCTCAGGTCCTCCTGGTCCAGGCCTAGAAGCTCCGCACAGTACTGCAGAGTTTGACTCGACTGATTTTTCAGAACACAACCACCTGCCAATCAGCATGGTTAAAAACATCAGTATTACAGACATTTAAATTCAACACAAACATTCAGCTTTATTTCCCACTGCCTATAATCACTAATCAATGTTTTAACAATATTTAAAATATTTTTGACTAAACTAATTCTTTTAGAAAGCAATTTTACCAGAAGATTCGTACATATCTACTTTGAGCAAAACGCAATGCAACATGGTGAGGGATTACTCTATTATTTTCCAAATGGTACCATTTCTTTGAGAGCATGTAATCCAATGATGCATTTACATTGAATGTCCTTATGTTACATAACAGTTCTCATCTCTTTTCTTAGAAGGATGTGGAAAAACAGGATACAGCCTCAGGAGAGAAGCTTTGCAGTGAGTGTAGTAAATGCAGAACGCCTGCTAGGTAAATGGTGTTCTACTTCCTACAGGAGATGAAAAATACTACCTGATACATGTCTGGCAACAACAGAAACTCTAACACAGCTCACTAATGAGGCCTATCGAGGTGAAGCATGAGCCAAGTGGGCGAGAAAGGTGTGTGTGTGTGTGTAGATGTAGGAAATTGTGAGAAAGACAGATGATTAGCTAAATGAGGAAAACAACAGAGCACCTTTCAAGGGACAAACTCAGCTGCTTGAGGGACAGTCATTAAACAAGACTGTAGCTAGTTAACTTGAAAATAAATGTGCTCTCTGTATTCTAGTCACAAACTGGTATACACTTACATACAGGTATGCACTTCGCCAAAGGCTACAATTAACTGAACTGCTAAGTAAAGTCATTTTTAATTTGTTTTTCCTACTAGTACACAGTAACACATTCATATAATTAATTCCTTTTCTACTTTTAAATCACATCTAAAGACTCATTTGTTTAGATCTGCTTTTTCTACATGATATTGAGTATTGATTGATTTATATCTTAGTATTTTATTGTTTGTATATTTTTAAATGTACAAACGTTTGTACTTCTTGTTTTTTATTAATTTATTTTATGTAAGGTGACCTTGAGTGACATAAAAATAAAATGTATTACTATTATTATTATTAATAATAATGATAAACTGTCCTACAAGCTCATAGCATAAAAGGAGACAAAACAGAAGAAAATAATAACTGCAACATCTACCAGAGGTGCTCCCAGTTTCTTCAAAGTCTATGTTGCCGAGATGCAGGACTCCAGCCACTACTCTGAAGAGATTGAGTTTCTCTGTGTCGTCCAGGCCAATCCTCTTCATGGCCACACACATCCTGTTAAAGTCTCCAAGGTCATCCAGCAGAGGGTCTTTCAGAGCTCCAGCTTTCACATGCTACAGAAACATGCATAAAAAAACATCAAAACATGCGTATGCTACATGAAGCTCCCAGTGACTGTACTGTGAACAGCTTAAATAAAGTTGTAACTCAGCTGTGAGCCCAAATAAATCACTAATCTTTAAATCAAATGGGAACATTTAAAAGCACCACTCCAATAAAATATTTTATCCACGGATGCTATACAAACAAGCCCATATGTTACCAGTCTCTTGCATAATGGTCACACACCTGACAATTAAATCTACAGTTCAGTGAAGCAGCAGAGTAGGGATGACAATATGGCAAAAAAATGTGATGTCACAATACACAATATGGCACAATATTAAAGTCTGTTAAGGCATAACTGACAAAAAAAGTGTTTCACAGGAGTATCAATGATGTTAAGAAAAATAATGAAACTTTGGATTACTGTCTCACACACACACACACACACACACACACACGCGCACACACACACATACTACAATGCTACACTACAGACATTATTTATACGTTGCATAATAATGTCAATTTTTGTGGGGTTTATGTGTCCTGTTCCTTAAAGATAATTATTTTGACAAAACCGTATCACTTCAAATTGTAAATAATAATTCTAATATTAAAAACACTTTATAATACAGAGAAATTATTATTTTTGGTATTCATTAATGGCATGAGAAAATTAATTTAGATAATTGAAGGTGAATATATGTCATTGTGAACACACACACACACACACACACACTACAATGCTACACTACAGACATTATTTATACATTGCATAATAATGTCAATTTTTGTGGGGTTTATGTGTCCTGCTCCTTAAAGATAATTATTTTTGACAAAACCATATCACTTCAAAATGTAAATAATAATTCTAATATTAAAAACACTTTATTTTTGCTATTCATTAATGGCATGAGAAAATTAATTTAGATAAAGGTGAATATATGTCATTGTGAACACACACACACACACACACACACAAAATCTTATTAAACAGGCATAATTCTGCTCTTTCTGTAATGAAAGATGGAGTTGGTAAGCCTTCTAGAAAATTGCGAGCATCATATTTGATCACATTGCCCGTCCCTACAGAAGACCATTTCATTATCGACCAGTCAAAGTTGGGTATAATAAAAGCAACCAAATCTAAACAGCATCAAACTGCTTTCCTGGAGGGCCACACCGCAAGCACAAAAGGGCTATTATGGCTGCGGGTTTTCATTCCAATCAAACACAAGCACACTTGCTTCTGTAATCTGTTGGTCTCAGTCTTCAAACAACTGATCATGTATGTACGGCTTTGTTGTAATGAAAACCTGCTCCTGCTGTAGATTTCCCTGCTCTAACTAGATTCATGTCACACAGGCTTTGACTATAGTATGATAAAATGACTGAGCTTGGCTAAAGAACTAAATCTGAAAACTTCAAATTCAAATTTTATTTGTCACATACACAGTCATACACAGTATGATGTGTAGTGAAATGCTTTTTGCAACCACCAGTGACCCCCAGATACATAAACACAAATTAAATACAATTTAAAAGCAATTTAAGAGCAAACAATAAATAGTGCACAGTAGGGGTGGGCCACAATATCTATATTGCGATATATCGTCGTCCTTGCTCACGCGATACGATCATCGATACGCCGGGGGGAATATCGATATTTAAATTTGCCGCCTTGTTGACTCGCCGGCGTCGCTACCTCCCCTCTCCTCTGGGTGGCGCTGCTCAACTTGATTGATTGATTGACTTGGAGAGCAGAAGAAGATGCTTGTTTGCTCTAGAAGATGCTCTAAACTTTGAAACTGCAACAGTTGGAAGCAAAAAAGCTCGACTGAGACCCCAGTCTGAGTTTGGCTTTTAGAACATTGATGGAACAGAGTGGATTATTTTGCGTCTCTCACAACCAGGGAGTTGTTCAGCGTGAGTACACGCACGCACACACGCACACACACATCTTCTCCTTCTTTAAAAAGGAGGAAAGTCTCAGTAGTAGAAGCGTTTGCTGAACGGTCCTCAACAATAATTTAGAACTGAGACTGGAGCGTATTGCTGCATAATGTGTCCGGTACATACAGGGTTAAATCAGAATGCGCGTTAGTTTTAACCGTGTCTATGTCGGACAAATTATGGAGCAATACGCTTCTGTCTCATTTCTATGACTAAGAGGAATGTGTGGAACTCCTTGTAAATCTCACATCAGTATTGTCATGTCTGAATTTATGCTTGATTGTTCCTGTACCTGGAAGATGCTTTGGACAAAGCTTCAGAAACATGAATAAGTGTAAACGTCATTAGCACAATGCTAGCGCAGCTTGCTAAGTGACAAAGTGGAGCAGAAGTGAAGACCCTATAGCTGAAGTAGCCGTTGCTCTGAGCTTCCGATCGTGGTCGCAAAGCAAATATAGAAAATGTGACAATGGCGTTGCTGTTACTTAAGTAAATTAATAACTCATCCCTGTGTTTCTGTGTTATATCGCTACGTCATTGTCGTGCGATATAACGATTATCGCAATATCGTGATACTATCGTTAGCGTGGACCACATATCGCATATCGTATCGTGAGAGACCCTGCGATTCCCACCCCTAGTGCACAATAGAGAAATAAGAATATAAGAAATATAAGAAAAAAAAGAAATATAAGAAATATAAAACCTTAACAAGGTCAACTTGACACGTGTCAACTTGACATTTGACACGTGTTTATATCCTATATTTCACAGAGTCAGATCCATGTGTGTGAATCTATAGACATGCATCTCCAGCACCACAAACCCATGCATGGAAACAAACAGAATCTTAGAACAGTGGTCAGGATTAACAAACATTACCTTTTTGTCCTGGATTTTAAGGAGAACAAAGAGACAGCAAGTTAAAAACACGCTGTAAGAACGTCTTCAGTAAATACTTTGCTGTTGCAATTTACAATGTAAATGAAAAGGTCTTTTGTGGCAATTGTGCACAAAACTAAACTTTACAAAAAATCATATGTAATGTTTGCAGGATCATACATTTCCATTTTATTTGTGCCCATGGAATCTGTCCCCAATAACCTCTCTAATCTGAAAGTCTTTAATAATATAGCACCAATTATAAAGCAGTGTGAAGAAAATAAAATCCTTCCTGGGAGATATGTAGATAACTACCACAACTTTTCAAGCAGCAAAACTCCCATAGCCACTACTGCCTGCTAACCAGTTCCTTACCCGCTACTCTGTGCTTGTTTATTTATTCTATATATCTTATTTAATTATATTTATCTTTATCTTACCTTATTCTACTCTATTTTGTAGTACTTTATTATATTTGAATGATATGTCTGTGTCTATGTGCAATCACAGCAGTAAAGTTTATTTGATTTGGCTAATCTGTTACTTTAAAATTTTGTCTTTCTGTTCAGTGTATGTATATAATTATTTTCTTTATATCTCCCTTTTGTTTTAAAGTATATGTATAGTTATTATATTTTATTTTTGTAGTTTATATTCTATCTCTCTTTTTTTTATTTTTTTTTACAAATGCACCAGGGTGGGGGGCTGTGTGAAACGCTATTTCAATACACTGTGCACTGTGTATACGGCTGTATTGACAATAAAAACCTCTTGAATCTTGAATCTTGTTACCACCCAGACAATAGCAGGGTCAGTTTTGCCATGGATGGAACTGGCATTGCAAACACATGACAGTCTTCTTTGCCAACTGTGACACTTAAGTGCCTTTTTGAAAAACCAGCTGAAGAAAGCTGCTATTATATGTTATATAGAAACTTCTAAAAGTTACTTCTAAACTGCCTTAATTACTGCAGGACAAAAGATAACATGCAAAGATCTCAAACTTGTCTTTGAGGACATACATTTATCATAAAATCACAAATAAAAACAAACATATGCATGAATACATAAATAAAAACAAGTATAAACATTAAATTGACAGCTCAGCATCTTGTAAGGTCTGTGAAATGATATCAGTCTACCTAGTGAACACCAGAAAATAAAATCTATTTCTTTAACGCCATGTTTTTTAAGGTTAATTAAGATCTTATATGTGGTGAGAAAGCAAGATGATTTATATTGATGGCTTTTGATAATTGCCTAATTCCCTTGGGGTAGGTTCACATGCAAGTATGTCTCATTGTTGTGGGGAGGGAATTTTGAATTTTGTTTCTACAGTGGTGTGAAAAAGTGTTTGCCCCAATCCAGATTTCTTTTTTTCCCATGTTTCTCACACTTAAATGTTTCAGATTATCAAACAAATTAAATATTAAAGACAACACAAATAAACACAAATGTTTTTAAGTGAATTATTTCATTATTATGGGAGGGAAAAAACCCTACATGTTCTAAAACACTATTTAAAATGTGAAAATTCAACACAATATTATTACAGTTAAAATTGTCTTCAATGCTACACTATGAATGTCAATTTTTGCGGGGTTTATTTGTCCCGCTCCTTAAAGATAACTATTTTGACAAAACCGTATCACTTCAAATTGTAAATAATAATTCTAATATTAAAAACACTTTATAATACAGAGAAAATATAATTTTTGGTATTCATTAATGGCATGAGAAAATTAAATGAGATAATTTAAGGTGAATATATGTAATTGTTATCACACCACAGCAGACAGTGCACCACAACGAACTGCATCCTCTGCAATTAACCCATCACACATGCACACATGGAGCAGCGGGCAGCAGTCAACAGCAGCACCCAGTGAGCAGTGAGAGGGGGCAGTACTTTGCTCAGGGGTTCCTCAGTGGTGCCCAGGCTGGGGCTTGAACCTGCAACCTTCTGATCTCAGGGACAAAGTCCTAACCACTAGGCACCACTGCTGTAGAAGCTGGGGGATTTACTTCTTACACTACAACCCTAAGATCTATCTAAGCTAGATTTTACCCAAAATTAATTTTAGCCAAAGCTTACAATTTTACTACACTTTCTGTTAATCACCTGGGCATCTTCAGATTATCATTTACTGACAATAAAAAAAATGGACCAGATTATTCATTATTAAAGGTCTTGCAACATCAGTTCAATGCTATAGACAAGTGATATTTACCTCAGCACTCTTCCGATTTTGCATGATCTGCTTATCCGAGTCCTTGCTTGCAAAGTATCTGGTGCAGCCACGGTTTAAATACTAAATGAAAACACAAAGATTACAATTATTGGGATCAATTTCTAATCGGTTAATGCACTGATGATTATATTACTATAAAATGATATAAGTTTGTAGCTCAGAACTTTAGGTCAAAGAACCATAAAAACAAAAATTTCATTTTTTATTATCTGCAGAGTCAACAGAAGAATATGTAAAGCATATGCAACATTGCATATTCTTTCACTAAAAATTAAATTATTGTTTTACTACTGCCATTTTTTTTGTGAGGGCACAATCATAGATCAAAATTGTTATGATTTTAAAGAAAATGCATTCAGGCGTAGCAGCAAGAAATTAGTAACAGACACAATCCCAACATGCCACCTAGTGGTGATGCAGACAGGTAATGTATAATATATATATATATATATATATACATAAATAAATATTGCTAAATATCAAAATAAAGTATTTTTCTAAGTTTAGAAAAAAAATTTTTTATTTAATTATAAAATAAATAAAAAAACATTGTTCACTTTACACTGCAATATGAACACACTGAGAAAGTCCTCACAGTGCTGCCCTTTGTCATATTTTGTTGACTGAGTGAGGAATTTGTCAGAGCCAATTAGACAGCTTAATCATTGCATACAGACAAACAGTGGGCCCCACATTTCCAAAGATTGCAATTATCTTAGCTAAATGGAGCATTCAGGCAGGTCTTTCCAAATAATTTACATATGAAACTTCATCTTACTGAGTCAGAGATGATTCAGGAAATACATGGTTGTTTTAGTACAATAGCTTAAACATGCTTGAGGAAGGAGGAGAACATGGAGCACTAAACTGACTCGGAAACTGTCAGGGGAGTTCAGGTGCAGCGTGTTCCTGATGTCCTCAGAGGCTCCAGCACAGAGTCGATAGAAAATGTGATAATTGCGTTCATCTGTGCCCTGCATGCAGATACGGGACTTCTCCAACAGATAGTGTGAGACAAATCCTCCCACCACTGCATTCTGCATCACATATAAAACAGAGGTAATTAATAAAGAACATACATAAAATGCCCACAAGTGCAGTTTTAAGTCAATTATTTTATTTCATCCAGCTAAAATTAAGCCAGAGTTCTGACAATGGTTTGCATATCGTATGTAAAATAACTATCATCACTGTCCTACCTACAGTAACTCTCAATTGGTAGTTTACAGGAAATGACAAACAATTAATGTATTAAAATGTAATTAGTGTAAAAAAAATATATAAAAATTCAGACTGATGTATTTGTCATTATGCATTTCATGTAAACCCCCCCCCCCCTCAAAAAACTTTATAACATGGCAACATATGCACAGTACACCAGAAGTACCTTTTCATTAAAATGAATCTCCACAAACTTTCCAAAACGACTACTGTTGTTGTTTCTGACGGTCTTTGCATTCCCAAATGCCTCGAGTAGTGGGTTGGCTGGAATTAGATATGCAACGTGCAAAAACAGTGAATTTCTAAACCAAAAGTTAAGAATTAGTGATGCACAGATAGAGATTATGGAATGATGGCCATCTTCAATATTTTCAAACATTTATAATAAGGTAGATATGAAGACATAGTATTTAAAAAATCAGTACATCTTAAGAATATGCATACAACACACACACACACACACACACACACACACACACACACACACACACACACACACACACACACACACACACA
>JBBIGC010000001.1:42564453-42579316 GCA_037576955.1 Lepidarchus adonis
TCACGAATTTACACCATAATTCGGGTGTGTCCGGACCTCCGCGGCGGAGGCTCTGCCGAACCCCTGAGACCGACTCACAGAACCCCTAGGGGTCGATCGAACCCAGGTTAAGAACCACTGATCTAATATCAATTTGCAATCGAAGTGGCAGGATTTCTTTTTAATTACTGACAGATTTCAGCTGGTGTCATCAGTTTCCATCGTTTTGACACCTAATGTATGGACATCTATGGTTTGATTTTTGGGTAGACTGGATGGGCTGTGATCACATCTTGTGAGAATTTATTGTGAATATATTTAAAATAGTGACATGTTCAATACTTATTTTGCCTGATGTACAGTATATCACCAGATTGGCTATAACCTTAACACCAGTGACAGGTGATAAATGCTGGATGCAGGACAAATTAAGCATAAAGATCTGAGTCACTTTGACATGGACCTTATTGCGATGGCTGGAATCATCCCCAAAACAGCAAGTCGTATGAAGTGTTCCAGGTATGCAGTAATTAGTTCCTACCACAAGTGATCCTGACAAATTAGAGACAGGGTCACAGGCACCAAAGGCTGTATGTGGGGAGTGAAGACTAGTCTGTCTGGCACAATACCAAAGAGGAGCTCCTATGGTGCAAAATGTTAAAGCTGATTTAAAGGGGTCAGAACACAGTGAACCACAGTCAAAGCTGTTTGGCAGCAAGAGGAAAACCTACATAATATTAGGCAAGTGGTGTAAATGTTATGGCTGATCAGTTTATAATTTGCAGTCTAAACCAAATATTGGCAGAGCTTGCTGGCTGAGGCCTATATCTTGATTATACCCAATGTACACAATTTGCATTGGACCTGACAGAGGAAGATATAAAAGAAAAAGAGCAAACATCATCATCACCACCACTATCATCATCATCATCTTCAAAAACAAGCAAGTTGTTGTCTATTTCACTCAAAATGAATTGTAATTAATATAACATTTTATAGTTGCACCACAGTTAGGAAGCACATTCTCCATTTTGAAGTGGAAAGAGGGATCGTGTCTTGCCCACTTTCTTCAGCAAGGGGTTATTTTTAAAAAATCAATAGAAAACTGTCTCTCACAAAACACCAGAAGAGCGGTGGAGGGGAGGAGAGCAGCACGGCTATAAGAAGTTGAGGTTTGTTTCTGGACTTTTTCCCAGTTGTAAAAGCCCCTTTTCGGGGGCCTCACTGGAGAGAGAGCCTGACTCTCCAAATCACGGGAGAGGAGGGGGGAGGGTTGGAGCTGGGAGGCTTCTGGAAGTACAGTACAGTACAGTCTTTATCAGTTACACACTCGCACACACCACTGACAGCTTCGGCAAGACCACCACATATAAGCCTCTGGTCAAGAGAGAAAGTAACTCAAATACTCAACAGAAACACTCGATCACAGAACTAGCATGTGCTACTGACTTCAGACCTTTGTAAATTCAGTCACAATTACCTTTAAAAAAAAATCTAGTGACTAGAAGTTGAAGTTGCACATGGTGAAAACCATTTTAAAATGTTCTATTAATTGTTGCGCAACAGCTCATTAGCTTTGTTTTTTTATGTTTTAATGCCTCAAAAAGTTATCGAAAGCTATGGAAAACAAACATTTTCTTAATATTTTGTGAATGTCAGCTTTTTTCCATTCAATGTTAACAAATCAATAAATAAAATAAATGGATTTCAGCAACTAAAATGAAGTGAAAACATAGTATGCTATGAGGGAGAGTCTACTGGTTGTGACGAGCAAAGAAATTTAAACAATCTTTTTAATAACTCTTGTCCCATGCAGATTTTTCAAGAAATAGAATTTTATATAAGTTTATTATATATTTATATAATAAAATTAATTAAAAAAGGTTAAATATTTTCATTTTGCTTTCTGTTTGTGAAGAAAGTCAAGGGAAAAACACAACGTTACACAAATAAGTGGGACATTTCTGTTGGAACTGCAGATTCTGAATGTCAATTTTATTTTATTTTTTGTACATAAGGGATATTTTATTATACAAACTTGATGGCGTAATGTTCTGCTGAAAAAATAGGTCCTTTTAAACAATCTTTTTGATAACTCTTATCCCATGCAGATTTTTCAAGAAATAGAATTTTATATAAGTTTATTACTAAAAATGTCATCACTGAAGATTTAATGGAAATAAAAGGCAGAAATAAAATTAATAAAAATAGGTTAAATATTTTCATTTTGCTTTCTGTTTGTGAAGAAAATCAAGGGAAAAACACTATGTTACACAAATAAGTGAAACATTTCTGTTGGAACTGCAGATTCTGAATGTCAATTTTATTTTGTTTTTTGTACATAAGGGATATTTTATTATACAAACTTGATGGCATAATGTTCTGCTGAAAAAATAGGTCCTTTTTTGTCATTGTCTGAATGTTAATAAACAGTATATTACATAACTACCTACATAGTGAGTCATGAATAACTGCATAGGAAAATGACAGTACTCTTCAGAGTTAACAGATTGAAAGTAAAAGGGATAGGCAGGTTTGTGGGAGTGCTGTAAAAACAAGTGAAAAAAACAAGACTCCCTTTAGAAGAAGGGTGGGACTTGTTAAAACGATAAATAGAGAAGTTAGAGAAATCTTCTGCCAATCAGCCTGTAGCACTGATGAAAGAACCAAGAAGGTAATAGGAGCAACCAGTTTGGACAATGGCATCCAGCCTGCTTTCTGAATGAATAGATTATCCCTTAGGCCAAACTCTATACACATGAACCCACACACATACTAAACGCTGGTCCTCACTGAAGACCGTCAATGTAATTTCATGATGTCCCGCATTAAAATGTTCAGAGTGCTAGGGATTCTAGTAAAAAGGTAGAGGAACAGCGGAAGTGAAATGGAAAGAGCGATTAACCTGTTTCCACTGTACCATAAGAGGTTTGTAATAAAACATCATAACACAATGACTAAACAGCATATCGATAAAACCACATTAGACTTCAACGAGTAGCACAGCAAGCCTCAGTCTGCGTTTATTCTGATCTATTATCATTACGTTTTACTGTATTATTGTAATGTTGCACTGCTTGTTAATTGTCTAATCTGTGAAGTAAGAATTTCACTTTTTACACATGATAATAAACTTTTATTCTTTTTATTTCTTTAGAAGGAAGAAAAATATTTTTGTTCTATTTATTGTTAAGCCTTTAATGTCTTTAAAATTGCTTCTTGTTTTGTATCCTGAGGTCACGGGCGGTTGCCAAAGCATTTCACCTCACATCTGACTGTGTATGTGACAAATAAAATTTAAATTTGAATTTGAATCAAACTTTGCCTTGATAAATCTGAAACTTCTAGATCTAGGTCCATCGCTCTTTTTATATCACTCAATTCGCCACTAACAATTAGCATTTAATACGGAAATATCTTTTATATTGAACAGGATCTTATCTTCAATTATCCACTCAACAGATCAAATGATGCTCAAAACAAGCCAGAAATTTTTCAAGATTAACAGGGAGCAGACCAAGCATGACCATTCACGCCAAGGAGTTTATCCATGTTAAAAGAACAATACAATAAGAGGAAGGCCCCCTTGACAGATTCTAGCAGCGTAAAATTGAAATGTGACATTCCTGTTGTACGGGAGTATGAATGGCCATCATCACGGTGTGACAATCGCATTTACTTTAACGTGACCTTTTCTGAGAGCCTGAACAAAGCCTTCTCACTTCTTAGCCTCTGGAGAGCACAGGACGGAGGATGCATCTGGCCTCCATTGTGTAAAGTCTTTAAAGAGCTACAGCAATTAGAAGCTTTACAGAGGTCAGCCCATGCAAAACCAAGAGTAAAAGCAGTTTCTTTCACAACATACTCCCCCTGCTTTTTCATCTTCCAACCCTTGTCGTTTCCCTGATAATTGTGGACTAATTGGCAAAAGGTCTGGCTTAAAAATAGTGAAGCAGTACTAAAAGCTTGGCCACATATGTGCCTGTAGCCTTGACCCACAGCTTGAGCTCCGGCAGTGAGCAGTGCGCATACGCCATTCGGGTTCACTCGGTTCATTCTCCTCATTTGCATATTCTTAAAAAGACAGGCTCCACATTTCCGTTTCGATGTGAGCCAGGACGAAAGCCAATATTTACATGCATATAACTTTCCTTCCCAGGACCCAGAGATAGAGATAAGATTAACAGCGTAAATAACAATACTCAAATGACTATTTTTTCCAGTAACCCTTCAAAACATTACTCTTTGTAGTATAACATTAATTCTCGCAGTGTTTGGTTTATGGAAACACATTAAGATTAACATGCACATGAAAGCAACAAGACCTTCAAAATTGAGAGGAAACAAACATCAAAGAAACTGCAGCAGATACATTAAAGCAGGAAACAGCCTGAGCATGTAGACATCCCCTCAATAACATACAGTCAAGCAAAACTACTTTTTTCCCTTTGGGCTCCGGTGAATGCCTGCACTCCCTCCTCTCCGGTGCCTGAAAGAGACGGGTTTCCTTCAAGCCACCCGGGGCAGATGGTCCGTAACAAGTCTCCTGGAAATACCTGAAGTCAGCATAATTCCTTCGTCCAGCAAAGCCTACTCAGACATGCACACCGTCCCCTTGTGTGATCAACAACAAACAACACGGCCGACCTTACCCGCACGCGCCTGCGCTCGGCACTTTAAATCCAACGTGTGACTCTCGGTTGCCCCCACTCTCGGGTTAGAGGAGTTCGCTCCAGAAAAAAAAGGGAGAGAGAGAGAGAGAGAAAGGAAAAAAATAGAAAGCATGAACATTTCTTTGTCTGGGAATTCAGGGTCAGGTGGTTGTCGACAGGAATTCTGGTTGGCTAGAAAGGGCTTGCAAAATGTTGGCAGGCAGCCAGGAGGGCCGTCTTGCAAGCGGCGCTGGAAACTTGCTGCAAACCTCATCTTCACCCTCATATCCATAGCACTGAGTTAATTTCCATAGCTGAGAGGAGGAAGGAGGAGAGGAGAGGGAAAGGAGCTGGAGGAAGGGGTGGTGGGAGAGCGAAATCGACTGTAACATTGGCACTTACATAAAAATAGGACATGATCCTCTTCTTTTGCGAAGGAAAAGCAAGGAAGGGGTTCACACGTTCTCAACCACCCTGCAAGCTTAGCTCAGAACATGCAAAAAGCTCTCAAAGCTCTCTGTCCAGTAGAATGTTCTAGATCATAGATGTGCAAAATAACCTTGTATCAATGGCTGCTCCACAAAATGCTTATTCAGAAAGAAGGAGGGGACATTCTCTGGCTTCTTTGACTCCCAAAAGAGAATTCCAGCTCCATGTGGACTCCCTTCCTCCTTGAATTTTATGACGTTCACTCACGAGACAACTGAGCGTCCTGCTAATTTGGCAATATTTCCAGCCCCTCTGACACTTTAATGGCTTTTCCCCAGTCCTGCTTGGGCAAGGGGCAAGAGAAATGACTGGAAAGGGGTAAGGGAGGGTAAGTATGTGTCTGTGGGGTTGGGGAGGGCTACGAGGGGCAAATGAGGAGGGGTAGTGAAGTGGGGGGGATGCCGTCGAGTGGTAGGCCCCATTTGGTTGCCATGGAGACAGAGCATTATGTAACACGGGTGTTCTCGCTGTACGCCACATTACCAGGGGGAGAAATGTCTGCCGCCAGCAAGGAGACTGCAAAGTGACTGGCTGCAGTGCAGGCGTGAATCAAAAATGGCTGCTATTAACAAATCACAAGCAACCCTTTAGGTCAGCATGATCATCCATCTCCTTTCCCCTTAAAAAGCAGATATATTGGTGTACGCATACTTGATTGACTCCCCACAGCAGAGCGAAAGAAAAGACTACGGTAATATAAGCTCCAGCTTGTCTGGTGATCATGCCAAGATGAAAGCTTAATGATGATTAAGCATCTGTTTTTTCCCTGCTGGGTTGTCCACTTATTGATCGCCAATTATTCCACTTGTTATTGCCGTCAACAGGGGGGAGAACAATTCAGTTCGAGTGTAGAGCTTATAATGTATAGCTAATTGACATTAAGACAGATGTGAAGACATAATGTGGATGTGCAGTACATTAATCGCAGCAATAATTTCAATTCACAGTTAGAAAATTCATATATTTCATTGTCAGTGCATCAAAAATGCAGCATTAGGCCTAGATTGTTCAAATTTGTACTTAAGAGTGTATACTGAGGATTCACTTTATTAGATACACCTACTTTGCATCTACACATGTCCATTTATTTGCTCTCTATTTATCTTGCATTACTTTGCATTTACCCCATTCATCAATGTTTCCACAGAACAACAGGGAGAAGATATTGTGATGAACTATCACCAATAAACAGTAATATAATAACAAATACTAATACACCCACACACAAACATACCATCCAATTACCATGTCACCGTCACTGTGTTGAGAGTGATCTACCACTCAAATAACTCCTGCCCACTAGAGGTCATTTGGGTCCAATGATAAAATGCAGGTATTAATTGACTAAAGTCTAACTGAAAACTACAAAGTGCAGCTATCTGATAAATGGAGCTGATAAAATAAAGATAATGTTGCTTTTTTAAATAATTGCATATACATTTTGTGTAACAGGTATATATACTAATTGTAGATATTACGTTTTACTAATAAAGTTTCTTGTCAACACAATTATGGCCAAGAATAAGTACAAACATATACATTGTGACCTTAGGCTCATGTGTGACTGCTCCAAAAAGTAGGTATGAAGTAGCATAAAGACTGAAATTATACAAAAAATGTTTGTGGAACTGAACACCAACATTAGCAAATCATTTAATTGACTTTAATTGATAAATAGACTTTTAGACATATTAGTATGACTTCACAAATCTAAACACAAATGTAATGAATCAAAGACAACGAAGAAAGGTTAAAAGTCTATACCAGCACAAACCTGCGTATGAAGTAAATGGTACCTTGATGAGATATGAGATGAGTCATCAAATACACTTGGCTTTCACACGTTTTTTCCTCAGTTACATGGTTGTATACAAAAACATATCAGGTTATAAAATCATTTTTCACTTTTCTCGAATCAGAACGAGTGGGTCTGATCTTGCATTGAGGGGTGTCTATACAAATTGACCCTTCTCTGACCATAGCTTGACCATTTTCACTAAACTCCCTATTATTTCAACTGTGGGACAGCGGCGAGCAGCGGTACTCACCTCCATCTTCCACTTGGCCAGCAATTCCTCCCTGGTCCTCTTGCTAATGTAATAAGGGTCACCGGCCTGGAAGGTTACTCTGGGCATGGGTCTCTCCCGGAGGCTGATTTTCCAGCCCACTCCCCCTCGGAGCCTGCCTCGAGCTCCCTGTTTAAAGGGACAAATCAAAAGAAAAGGGGGGAAAAAATTAACCGCTTGTTTAATTCGCTCAGCTTATCTCTACGTGCTATCGGTAAAAGAGGGAAGGAAGCAGGCAGTTTCTCGGAGAGCGATACGGGCAGAGTTTGTTTGTTGGAGGGGTGGGGGCGGGGAGGCCAATGAGTTAAAGAGAGGCTGACTCACACACCCCAGGGGTGGGGTACACTCTGATCAAAGAGTGGCCCCAGAATCCCTCCGTCCCTTCAGCCAGCTACTGCTTATGGAAGAATGGGACCAAACAGAGGACCAAGTGTATTTGATATTTCAAATCTAGTCACCATTAAAGTACCATTTCTTTCTCAGGAAAGAGGCCTTGAATCTGTAACTGGAGGATGTTCTAATTGCACACAATTGAGCTCTTGACAAAGAAGGAACGTATATGGGGATCTTTACATACTTACACACACAGGGGACAAACAGAAAACACTGAGAAAGTTCTATACCTCATTCTTTGAGGAGTCTCCACTCTCGTCGTCTTTGTGCTCAACGTCTAGAGAGATACACAATCACACAAAAAGAAACGATTACCTTAAAAAGCTATTAATAGTCTAGACTTCATGACATTAGATCAATACCTGTTAAAACTTATAACGCCACCTAGAAGCTTTTCTTAACATTTATACAAAGGTGTAACAAGAAGAACAGCTTCAAGAAGAACAGAAGAGTTCATGACTGAGATGTGATCTGCAATTCCTAATTACCAAGTAAAATACATCATAGTACATCTTTTTTATTATCATATTTGGACAGAAGGACAATGGTGTTATTGAAATGACTCCCAAGTTTAAAAACATTTAAAAGACATTTAGAAGATAAGTAACATCTTAACAGCTTAAAAACAGAACCACTCAACATTATGTAGGAGGCCCAGTGGTGTATGTGCAGGATATATTACACACAGCAGTTACCCTGTTTCATATTTTGCTGACTATAAGTGGAATTCTTGCCCAGTAGCTTTGAGGTGCTCTGGTATTTTAATGCTCCATGGGGAATTTACGGAAAAGTCATTTTGGAGGTAGTTCAGCTTTCTGAGGGCACTGTCAGTGTGATCCTACAAAAATGGTACTAGTTTAAAATACTATTTCAGGAGTATCCGCTCAGTTAATAAAAAAGCACTACATTTTAGTGAGTCTATTTCATTATAATGCTCTATTTTTTGTTATAATTACATGTATTATACAGTTGCTATTAACACTGCAGAAAGTTCCATTCATTTTTAATGGGCCTTCGCTGAAATTTCTTAAAAAATGACCTCTGAAAAAAAGTTATTAATCACTGCAACTGGCAACATCTGATTGGCATATTTGATATTTAAGATTGTTAACTTATCCTAAAAGAAATTAATGGTTAGAGATGTTCTTTGAGGTGCTTACACATGACTAGCGTTGGGAGATTTTGATATGATATTGTTTTGATACATAATACCAGCAACATTAAAGTTTTATTTAATAGAAGGACTACTTAAGCCATAAAACATCAATAACATTATTAAAAATAAAATATTTTGTTAAGTTTTTTATATTTTCCATGTAACTGTATTATAAGAGGGATCATTTTTACTCCACCATTTGTTTTAAAAAAAATTAAACCCTTCAGGACAAAATAAAACTATGTTGGGATTTATTATTTGATAAGGATCACCAGACTATACATTACGATTTCTTTAAGTGTTCCCTCCAAATCTATGTCATCTAGGTCCATCCTTGTAAACCCAACAGACAGGACTTTTAAACAATGGCTTCATGTTCAAATGAGTTATTAATGAGTTGTTAACCTTGCTGAACTCAGTGATAAAGATTGCATGTGTATTATCAAAATGGCAAAAAAAACTACTTTCACTAGCAATGAAAGTGACTTTGAAAGAAAGTGAATTTTGATATTTAGATTTTTTATTCTTCTTTACTCTTCTTCACAATTTCATCCACTGGTGGTAATATGCCTGGGTGATATACATTCGCCATATTAAAAAAAACAAACATTAAACAAGAACTTACCATCAGAGAAAAGAACCTTCTAACCATAAAGAACCCTTTAAGCATTCAGAGGTTCTTTGTCATCTGTATAGAACAGTTTCTTTAATAAAAAAAAATAATAATAATAAAAAAAAAACAAATAGAAAAAAAATATGATTCTTTTAAAGGGTGTGGCTAACAATGTAATAACTGTTAATTATTTATTTATGCCTTTTAATACCTACACAAAAAAACAGTCAATGTCAATGTGTTGTCTCGTTTATTTAATATGTAAAGAACAAAACATTATAATAGTGAACATTTATAGATTCTGTTCCACACATGACCTTTCTAAACAAGCAAGTACATAATTACCAATATACATTACACAGCAATTGGCTTTTATTGATAAACTGATGACATAAATCAGTAAGTGGTGATCAGAATGTAATTTTATGCTCGTGCAGAATTTACTGCAGAACATCCAACAACAAATGCAGCACAGTGCTTCCATGATGTCAGAAAACAGGATCACAGCTACAATTCCACATTATAATATGCTTCTGTATATGCATGCACTGTAATTCCTCTGGTAGTAGATTTTAATGCATTGAAGGGCACACTCCCAAAATATTGAATGCATTGTGAAATGTTATACATAAGTTGACAAAATGTAAGTCTATCAGGTTGACATAGTATTTTGACTTTAACATAAACATACCAAAAAAGATCATTCATTAAGTTTCAGCCCCCCCTAAATATTAATATAAAGCTTTAACAATTTCCCTAACCCTAAGCCTAACCCTAACCCAAACTCTAACCCCAACCCCAACCCTAACGCTAACCCCCAAAATATTGAATGCACTGTGAAATGTTATACATAAGTTGACAAAATGTAAGTCTATCAGATTGACATAGTATTTTGACTTTAACATAAACATACCAAAAAAGATCATTCATAAAGTTTAAGCCCCCCCTAAATACTAATATAAAGCTTTAACAATTTCCCTAACCCTAACCCTAACCTAAACCCTAACCTTAACCCTAACCCTAACCTAAACCCTAACCTTAACCCTAACCCTAACCCTCACCTAAACCCTAACCTTAACCCTAACCTAAACCCTCACCCTAACCCTAACCTAAACCCTAACCTTAACCCTAACCCTAACCTAAACCTTAACCTTAACCCTAACCCTAACCCTAACCTAAACCCTAACCTTAACCCTAACCTAAACCCTAACCCTAACCCTAACCTTAACCCTAACCTAAACCCTAACCCTAACCTTAACCCTAACCTAAACCCTAACCCTAACCTAAACCCTAACCTAAATCCTAACCTTAACCCTAACCCTAACCTAAACCCTAACCTTAACCCTAACCCTAACCTAAACCCTAACCCTAACCCTAACCCTAACCTAAACCCTAACCTTAACCCTAACCCTAACCTTAACCCTAACCCTAACCCTAACCCTAACCTAAACCCTAACCTTAACCCTAACCTTAACCCTAACTCCCCTAAATACTTACATACAAATTAATTTACTTGTACTTGGCTTTTAATGTGAAAGTTTCCTCTGACAGGGAATCATCCCAGTGAAGAGAAGGTTGAGGTTGGAGGCTGAAAGGAGCAGGGAGGTTGAGGAGTGTCAGCCAGAGTGGTGATGAGTATGGAGGGAGGCCAGGTTTACTTTGGCTGTGCTCACACCCCTGACCCTACAGCTTGTCCTTCTGAGCCTCCACAGCTGCCTGCTATTAGCCAATCGCCTCCTTGCCGCCACCACACAGCGCATGCAAGCCTTAGCTATAAGAATACTGGACGGCTTGTCGCAAAGACATCGGTAGCTAGTCTACTCATTAATCATAAAGAGTCAACTTTTAGAATTCAATTCAGTTGTTTGCAACCTACTGTTTGGGAAAAGTTTAAGCCCTTGAGGTTATTTGGACCCTTCATATCTCATATGGTAATGTAAAGTGAATGAGTAAATTAGGCCTAAATTAACCCTAACCCTAACCCTAACCCTAAATAAATATACTGTATATATGTAGCACTAAAACATTGTTCATTAGAAAATGCACAGGAAACAAACTGGAATTAAAATGACCCATAAATGTTTGGTTATAAATGTATATATTATTAAATAAATATGACATAACATCTTGTTTAAAACCTTTTCACACATATTTTCATAAAGGAAAAATACTCAAATAGTAATTAATATTAATAACATGATCTTTCCAAGAATTAAACATTGTTTGCAAGGTAGGTGATTGTGTTTGTGTGATCAGTTACTCTCTGCTGCCAAATCTGTATTTATCCACTTTGCAAATAGCTTCTTAACCTGACGCTGCCCCATAACTTTGATTTACATTGCTAGAGTCTCCACATATAAAAGGATGTACTTCATTCTTAAACAGCTTTGTTCTGGCTGGTTTCAGAAGGGCAGGCAGGGGTTAGTCAGAGACTACAATTTCGGGTGACCTGAAACACTAGCTGGGCTATTAAAATGATTCATGATTCATGAGCAGTAAGACAGATCTACGCAGGGTATTGGAAGCGTGAGAAGCATAGGCAACTATTCATTAAAGCACTTTTAATTCACGCACAGATGTTTCCCTTTTGTGGAAGTTGCATTGTTACATACAGCTGTATCAGTAACTGTATCTGTTAATTTGCATTTTAAATGCTAAGTTATATTATAGTATAATAATTCAATATAATATACAGTCTTGATACACAAGTTTGGCCACCCCTCTATAAAAAACAGATGTTGGTGATTTTGTAATTGAAAAGATGCTAACACGTTCTAGGACATGGGAAAATACAAAATATTTTCAGCAAACATTGATGCATAGTTACTTTTTATGCCATAAATTGAACAAAGATAAAAAATAAAAACATTACTGTGGCAAAAGTAATACAGCAGGGAATATATTTACCATAGGGCTACTTATTTAATAATACATTATGACAAGTATACACAGACAACATTTAAAAATTATTTTTTTAGTACAATTTTTATTGTTACTATGATATACAATGTCAAAATAAATATCAGAAAGATTTTCTGAGCATTTTAAGTAGTAGGCCATTAAAGAATGGGGACCAGCTGCATATTTTGATAAAAACAGAGCATAATTAGCCTTGTTTAATTGAGTGTATGGTTCAAAGGTTTAAAATGTGAAATAAAATAATTTTGCAATCATCAATCAAGTGGCATTTAAAATAAAGTGTTTGATACAAAGACACACATTGATTTACCCCTCTGCCCCTCATTGTAAAAATTTAAATCAAACAACTTATTTTAGTTATTTAGTTATAATTACAACACTTTTTTTTGACAAACACCCTTCAATTCAAGACACCAAAATGTTTGAGACAACTGGCTTCACAGGTGTTTGTGATTAGATGTGTTTCACTGCTTCATAAGAAACCCAAACTTGCTTCCACCATTTGGAGTCTGAAGATGCCATTGTTCAACAGTCTTCAGAAGACAGGTGTGTCTAGAACAGGGGTCACCAACATGGTGACACGGGCACCAGGGTGCCCCCAAAGACCACATGAGGCACCTGCGGACCTTCCAAAAATTCACCAATGAGCAGCATCTAAAATAAATTTTTTATCCTGTTTCTATTCTTCTTTAATCACATTTGCATTTATATGATTTGAAAATGACAATATAAAAAAGCATTTAAAACGTTTATTATACATGAACTCTAATTATAGATCAACAGTCATTACTGTGCACATGACAAAGATGAGGAAATAAATGCGGTTTCTTATTCCAAAAAATGACAGAAAAAATAAAGAAAATATATCAATATTGCACAATGTGGAGACACAAAAATGTTGCAGAAATTATCATTCAAAATGTTGTAGTGTAGAATATTGATATTATCTCTTTCCCACCTTGTTAAGTCATTGTATTTGCATTTTCACATAGATGAGTGTCGTTAATCATTAAGAATAATATATAACTAAAGGTAAACTGAGCAAATTTGTTATTTAAGAAGTGTGGATCAAACTGGTCGCCCTTTGTATGTCTCAGTACCCGTGAAGTAGCTCTCAGTTTCAAAAAGGTTGGTCCAGAGACTTCTATCCACAGAAAATTGTATTAACAGAAATACAGAGGCTACACTGCAAGACACAAACCACTAGTTAGCCACAAAAACAGAATGGCCAGATTACAGTTTGTGAAAAAATACTTGGAAAAATGTGCTATGGACAGATAAAACCAAGATTAATGTGAAAGGTAAGTCTGAATTGTTTGATTTAAAGAAAAATATGCCTTTAATCACAAACATTATGGGGGGCACTGTATATGTGGGGTATATTCAGGGGCACCACTGCCATCTAAATTTGCTGGTGATATAGATACACTGCATGTAAAAGGCAATAAAAGAACAATGATAATACAACATTTACTACACATCTCACATAATGCTAAAGTATTTAAATCATAAATAAGTTCAATTATGTCATTTATCAGTACAGTACCATTGTACCCAGTACAGCTTATACTTATTATATTTAAAAAATTGAAGCAGCAATTGAAGTTACATGTAAAGCCTTCTAAAACTGCACAATCAGAGCTTATTCTGTATAGCCTTAAGCTATATGATCGTGTGGTATCTGGATCAAAGGAAGCATCTTAAATGATTCATAACTCTCTCTCCAGCATTAAAGCAATTAACTGACTGAGCTCCCAGCACTCACTGTGAAAGTCCAATGGGGGGAGGAAAGAATTTCAGCAAACTCTGCCAGTTATGTAATAATGTTAAACAATTACAGCAATTTTCGGTGCATGATGCAAACAGTATCATGTTCCAATGTTCGTAAGCAACTGTGCCTCAGGCACTTCCAGATTCATTTCCACAGCAGTTTTTAAAGGAATTGCTATGGGTGCGATTCACATCAGAGATAAAAGGACAATTTACAAGGATACCTTTATTAAGTATCTTTTATTTTTTATTTATTCTTAAGTAGAGCTGGTTATTGATGAGACAAAGCATCAATAACTTGACAACTTATATTATTCACCTTTCAAATGTATGGTGCTGCATTATTATGTTGTTAAAAGCAAAACAGTTAGTTCATAGCGTTCCTATAGCGTTAGTTCATAGGACCTAGGTGAGACACTGTCATCAGGGGTGAGTCAGTATATTCACTTCTAATGATGTGTATATGTGTACATCACAGGTCAGGAAGACGAGATTATATAACAGCGATAAGCCATGGACAGCAGCGGCCTAGTGGTGAGGCCTTTTCCCTTAGGACCCAAAGGTGGTGGGTTCAAGTCCCAGCCATGGCACTACCAACAGACCCTTGGGTAAGGTGCTGTCTCACGACACTGCTGCCCATGTGTGATGGGTTAAATGCAGCGATCACATTTCATTCACGTGTGTTCACAATGACAAATACCGTAATTTCTGGACTATAAGCCGCTACTTTTTGCGCAAGCTTTGAACTCTGCGCTTTATAATCCAGTTCGGCTTTTCTGTGGAGTTTTCATGATTTTTGTGATATCGTAAGAGGATTTGTATCTGT
>JBBIGC010000001.1:42663639-42676452 GCA_037576955.1 Lepidarchus adonis
TGTGTGTGTATATATATATATGTGTGTGTGTGTATATATATATATATATATTTTATAATAAGCACAGTACAAATATGTGCCAATAAAAAGTAAAACATTTATAACTTGAACCATTATCATCATTGTTGAGTATTTTTTTAAAACCAGGTCAGTTAGAATCAGTGCAATCTGCTCTCACAATTATTCACTTCTCTCCTAGCGGGCTGTTAATACCTGGAACAATTTCACTTATTCTACTGCCAAGATGCTAGCACACATAATCTGATTACCTATTAATTAAAGTTACACTATTTTGTACCAAACTTTTGGAGAGTTAATAATACAGAAATGTTGCAAATATTCAGAAGCTATTACGCAACATTTTCTGTGATTAAGGCCAAAGATAAATGTGATCCGTGCTCAATAGGGAATGGCTGACTCTCATGCTGTATGACATCTTATCCCCCAGCACAGCTGTCCAAACACAGCATGTCTCAGATGGACCTTGACACCATCTACACATTCACGCATCCATTGTGGTCCTGCATACAAACGCAGTGATTGCGACGCCTCTCTCTTACGATCCACTCTAGCGTTTGCAGGAACCATTGAGAAACAAGTGTTGGGTTAAACTGGAGAACACAGTTGTGGTTTAACTTAATGAGGGCAGAGTGATGCAATCACTAATGCAGTGTATGGGGCACTGTGTCAAAAACACAATGGAGAATAGGCCTTATTCATTTCATGCAGAGTTCTCCAATCAGTCCAGGATAAGAGACCTAAAGTGATGTTGAACCTTTTTAAGAAGAACTGAACAATTCTACAGCTATGAGGCAGTATGTGATCATGCTGTAGGGTGGTACTGCGTGAGGGAGAAGCATATGGGTTTATGTGTGAGTCCCTTGTTAGTGACTGTCATGTGAAAATACTCCTGAGAATTTCATACATCATATTACAATGGACTTACTGTTTTCTACAGATGAACAAAATGTTGTCATTAGGTAAAACGACGATGTGTTGTCAATATTAAGGCCATAACCATATTGAAAAGATTGTGGCGCTAACCCCTTTATCTGTCCTCAATCATTTTCTGCATTAACTTCGACCTACTCTTTAGCATTCAGTCAATAGCAGATCTCGTTTTATCTTGATATGATCACAGGGTGTAGCTCAGGAATGTTAGTACAGACATACCTTTAAAACATTTAAGTGAAGACTCATCACTATGAACAAATAAAGCATTTTCTAGGTTGTAGGCCTAGCTACGATGGTTCTGGAAGGGTTGGTGAAGGCCTTCATGTGGAGTGGTGTTAAAGAACGCTATGTTTCATCCATAGTCTGCAACCTACCATTATTAAAAACAATTGTATTTTGCCTTTATGCACTGAAAAGTTAAATAGGCCTAAAAAAAATAAGATTTCTGTGGTAATCTGGACTCACCAAACACTGCGTAAACAAGATTTAAGCCTTGCCTCTGCATGCAGAATCAGAAAAACTTTATTGTCCCTGATGGAAATTGCTTATGTAACGACTGCAACATAGAGACAATGACATAAAATAACATGCATCCTATACTAAAGAAAATACAAAGGTAATAAATATAAAAGGTAATAATAATACAAGTTAAAGAGAAAACACAGAACTAAAAATACGAGGTAGAAAATAAAAAGGTCCTATAAATACAAATGTAACAAAACTACAGGGTAAAAATCAGTGATTTTTAATAAGCAGTAAAAATAATATGATACATTATGGTACAATTAAATTAAAATAAATTATGGTAACAGTTACCCTGAATATTGCACCTTGAGGTTAATTAGTGAGGATGGTCATGTCCAGCATGTAAATTTGATATAGAATATTGGCATGTTGAAATATTGTTATGCTCTGTGTTATGAGAGAGTTATTGTGTGGATGATTTACAACGGGAGGAGTTAAAGAGTCTGATGGAGGGAGTTATTGTGTGGATGAGTGACAGTGGGAGGAGTTAAAGAGTCTGATGGCTGTGGGGAGGAAGGATTTTCTGTGGCGTTCAGTGGTGCATTTCAGGCTGGTCAGTCTATTATTGAAGATGCTTCTCTGCTCCAACACAACACTATGCAGTGGGTGATCAGCTTCCTCAATAATACGGGAGAGTGTTTCCTTGTAGCCAGGAGAACAAACACACAGCGCTGGTGCAGTGTGTGAACGTCCTACACTATGGTGTTAAAGTAGAGCATATTACAGCAGCTGGAAGCTTCAGAAGTTACTCATACAATGTCATTGAATTGAATTTCTCCAAAGCAGAATATATAAAGTATTGTGCAAAAGTGTTTGGCACCTGAGACATTTGGATTTAATAGTCGTTTTTACAGACAGTAAAGTGTTTTTTTTTTTTTTTTTTATCAGAGCACTAATATTAGAATCAAGTCAAATAAAATGACAGTGATCAGTATGTTTGTGAATGTGTTTCTGCATGGAAGCCTGGAGTTATCTGTAGTAACCATCAAATACCTGGTTTGGACTCAATCAGTGGTTACATCAAGACCTGCTGCTGTGAGAGTTTCACACATTTATGCAATGGGTGGAGACATTGAGGGGGAATCACCAAACATACGTTTTACACACAAAATACTTTTTTTTTTCATTTTGTAGTGTGTTTCAGATTTCATTCTCAATAAACTATACTCCCGAGTGTACCAATGGCACTTCTATAAACAGGTTAGTTCAGTACAAGCCATTTAGTGGACTATTCAGTTACAGTTACTTTACATTTACATGCTTGTTTTTATTATTCTTTCTTTTTTTGCATCCTTGTTTTTACACATAATCCTAAGCCATAAACTGAATATCCAGATAAAAGGCAACGTCTCACTGGAGCAGCTGGAGCACAACTCAGAGTCCTCCTCTAGCTGCTGGGCAAAGTCTTCTTTGGATCTTCCTTCTATGGCTGATGTCCATACTGTTGGCAGACTAATCTTGCTCTATTGGGCTAAAACCACTTTAATAAATGATAAACTAGTACACACCGATAACCTTCCACCAAAACTTGTCATTATTTACTTACCAAGATGGCAGGACTTTTTGGGTCTTCTGTCCAGACTTACAATACGACATAGATACACACATGTTTAGGCCAGAATATAGCATGAAACATTATTAATGATGAAATCACTGATAGTTTTAGTAGTGATCACACAGGTTAATGTCTTTTTGTAGATTTGGCCACTTGACGTTGCCTAATTTATTACTATATTGAGATTTATATTTGTTTTCTTTATACATGAAAGCTACGTTTTAACTTATCTAGAAACCAGCTCTATCAAGGCCGTGCATGGGCTACAAATCAGGTTCAGCAGACAGGAGAGGAGAGGAAGCTTCTTTACAAAATAAGAGCCTCATCCTGAGGGGACCGCCCTCTTTTTGACGAGTGGGCGGAGTCATCTTCCATGGACGGTCCTGATTGGACGACCATGTCTTAGTAGACTTTTTTTTCTTTTTTCCTCTCTTTGGCTTGTCAGCGTTGACCTCCCAAGATGGCAGGAGTGCGAGCGTTGGGTGTTCTGTCCAGACTCACAGTGCGACAAAGATACACACTTTATTCAGGTATCCGCCCTAAACAAGCATATACTTACAGTTCTGTACACCGCACGGTTTTGGCCCTTCCACCCCAGTCCCTCAGCGGAGTTGGGCAGCTAACAGGCTAACTCTGTGGCTAGGAGTTGCTGGCTAACTTTAATGTTGACCCCTGTGTTAGCGGAATTAACTCCATTATTGTTCCTCGGAACAGTGTTTAAACGTTGGTGACTTTTTGGTGTTACTGTGCACATGTTAAACTAGATTAGAGACTTTGAAAAAAATTGTTTTATTGCTTTAATTAGCTAGCTTAGCTTAGCGCTAGCTAGAGAGCTGAGGATCAGGGTAAAGGCGCGAGCGGATGAATGAATGAAGTCAGCCAGAAGTAGCTTTTTTGCTGAGTTTGCTCTGATAGTGTCTGCCTTTACTCGTGATACTGCTCGTGGAGAGAATATGGGTTAAAGTTCACGCCAGTGTCTGCCCTCTCCTCCCTCTCCTCCTCCTCCTAACTCTCAGTCACTTGTTCATTTACTGTTTGTCCTAATCACACATGGCCTTAACTGACCCAACACGTCTTGCTTTAATGATTTAGTAATATATTTCATTGACTATTCATAAATTACATGTCTTTATGAGAATCAAGTAAACACTACCAAATGATTGCAATTAGTACTTTATATCCACATTTGTAAAATGTCTATTTTCTACTTGTTAAAGATCCTCTCAGAAGAACCTTCAGCATTGCATCCTCTTTAATGGGTAAATATTTGTTGGATATAATTTATTCATTAAACTTTGTATTGCATAAAATTTCCATTCAATGGAACTTGCCCTCACTGGTTACCTTGTGTGTTTTGTTTTTAAAATAACATTTACTTCAATGTTTATTCAGCTCGCACACATGTTAACTATGAGATCAAGGGAGATGTGGCTGTTATTCGTATGAATGACCCAAGTTCTAAGGTAAAATTTGCTTTGGCATTTTTCTATTCTTCATTTGAGCTGATTTGTTTGTAAGGTAGTGTTTCTGTATGTCCCAGGTTAACACCCTGTCAGTTCAAATGCAAAAGGAAATGTCTGAAGTTATGGATGAGATATGGGCTAACAATGCAATCAAAAGTGCTGTGCTGATCTCCTCCAAACCTGGCTGCTTCATCGCAGGGGCTGACATAAAGTAAGTACCGTGCTCTTTACATGAGGTTATAATATGACCATGAGTAGATTTTTATTTATAAGCCAGTTTCTTTTTTGAAAAGTTTGAATTTGAAAAATGTATCACTAGATATTATTGCACTGTGCTAATATACAGCAATAATCTACAATTTGTTGTTAATGTAATATCTTCTACTCTTATTTTAGCATGATTCAGGCCTGTAAAAGCTCAGAGGAAGTAGGTCAACTTTCTCAGGAGGGGCAGAAGATGTTTGAAAAAATAGAGAAGTCCCCCAAACCTATTGTTGCTGCCATCAATGGATCATGCCTTGGTGGGGGGTTAGAGGTAAGTTAAATATGGGTGAATAAGTCTTAATTTTTTTGCTCAGTTATTTCTGGTGTTCATTAGACCTATTTTCATGATTGGTTCTAAACTTGAGAAACTTGCTGAATGAGGATCTTCTGCTATTTCTATCTAGTTTATCATCTAGATGGGGAAAGCTAGTCCAAACACAGTGTAAATTAATTCTGGAGTATTGGTTTATCATTTCCGATGTGCAAAATCAACCTGTACCTACACATATATACATCTGTTGTTTATATATAGTATATATTTTATTTACCGTCTGAATCTGAAAGATCTTGCTATACTTTTTCTTCTCTAGTTTGCCATTGCCTGCCAGTACAGAGTGGCCACTAAGAATAAGAAGACAGTTCTGGGTACCCCTGAGGTCCTCCTGGGTCTTCTGCCTGGTGCTGGAGGAACACAGAGACTACCAAAAATGGTCTCCAGTAACTCTCAAGAATTTAATAGTGTTGCATGTCTACATATGTTGGTGATTCCTAATATCACCTTGTATGTGAACTGGCTTTGAATGTTATGTTTCCATGTAGGTTGGTCTTCCCGGTGCCTTTGATATGATGCTAACAGGAAGGAACATCCGTGCTGATAAAGCCAAGAAAATGGGCCTTGTGCACCAGTTGGTTGACACACTAGGTAATCTTCTTTTAATATGTCTGATAATGTTTATACATTTTCTGCAATTTTCTGTGACAAGGTTGTGAGATCCCTCAACTTGGATTAACAGGTCCTGGATTGAAAAGCCCAGAAGTGAGAACTATTGAATACCTGGAGGAAATAGCTGTGGTCTGTGCCCGTGACATTGCAAACAAGAAAATCCAACTAACTAAAGAGAAGAATTTGATGCAGAGTAAGTTTATGTCTTTATTTTTGCTATTTTTCATTATGTAATGACTGCATTGTTCTTTCTGCTCTCTGTGCTAACAATTTGTGTCTTTACAGAAATACAAGACTATGTAATGAGTTATCCATTTGTGCGAAATCAGATCTACAATACTGTGCAGAAAAAGGTTATGAAACAGACAAAAGGCTTGTATCCTGCACCCTTGAAAATTATTGAGGTATGCATTAGTTCGTTGTAACTTCCTCAATTATCTGTATCTTCAGAATAACCGAACTCCTGTAAAGAATGTTTATGTTAATTTATAATTTGTGATTTTAATCTTTGATATTTTTTTCAGGGCACATTTATAGTTAATTTTGCTGTTGACTAATTTTCCTTTTATTCTTTTCTATAGAGTGTAAAGGCTGGTGTGGAACAGGGATTAGATGCAGGATACCTAGCAGAGTCGCAGGTAAACTTAATTTCACATACTGTGTGTGTGCAATTTTTATGTATCTATGCATCGGAGCAATTACTTTAACAATAAAAAACTCTTTGTTATATTTCCCCAGAATTTTGGCAAATTAGCAATGACCTCTGAATCCAATGCACTTATTGGACTATATCAGGGCCAAGTTACTTGCAAGAAGAACAGATTTGGAATTCCTGAAAAGGAGGTTAAGTGAGTGCTTAACTTTATTGGTGGATTGAGGTCGGTTCTGTTTTTAAATAAATGTTGCTCTGGAAATTAACCTTTGGAACAACCTGTTTTGATTACAAACTTTTTTTCATATTTTTGTAATTGTCTTCCTTAACCGATCCTTTCTTTATAGATCACTGGTTATCTTGGGAGCTGGACTGATGGGGGCAGGCATTGCTCAGGTAACTGTGGATAAAGGCATTAACACCATTCTGAAGGACACCACACTGGACGGACTCAACCGGGGCCAGCAACAGGTTTACAAAGGGTGTGTATGAATTCATCTTCGTTTTGACACTTCATAGATGGTACATACAGTGGTGTTAGTGTTTGTCTTTTCCTGACTTATCATTTTTTCCATGTTTGTCACACCTAAATGTTTAAATTTAAATATTAGTCTAACACAAGTAAACACAAAATGTGTTTTAAGTGAAGGATTTTATTAAGGGAGAAAAAATATCCAAACCTACATGGCCCTTTATGACAACGTTATTGCCCCCCTGTTAAAACATAACCGTGGTTCATCACACCTGAGTTCGATATGGCCCACACCCAGGCCTGATTACTGCACCTGTTTTCAATCAAGAAATCACTAAATAAGTCCTGAAGTCGACCCAAAGATCCTCAAAAGCTAGATCATGCTGAAATTGAAGAAAGTATTTGAGATCTATCAGTCTGGAAAAGGTTCTAAAGCCATTTCTAAAGCTTTGGGACTCCAGCGAACCACAGCGAGAGCCATTATCCACATATGGCGAAAACATGGAACAGTGGTGAACCTTCCCAGGAGTGGATGCCGACCAAAATTACCCCAAGAGCGCAGTGATGACTCATCCAAGAGGTCACAAAAGACCCCACAACAACATCCAAAGAACTTCAGGTCTCCCTTGCCTCAGTTAAGGTCCGTGTTCATGACTCCACCATCAGAAAGAGACTGGGCAAAAATGGCTGCATGGCAGAGTGCCAAGATGAAAAACACTGCTGAGCAAATTCATCTCAATTTTGCCAGAAAACATCTTGATGACCCCCGAGACTTTTGTGGAATGACGAGAAAAAAGTTTTGGAACATTTTGGAAGGTGTGTGTCACATTATATCTGGTGTAGAAGTAACACCACATTTCAGAAAAAGAACATCATGCCAACAGTAAAACATGGTGGTGGTAGTGTGATGGTCTGGGCTGTTTTGCTGCCTCTGGACCTGGAAGACTTGCTGTGATAAATGGAACCATGAATTCTGCTAACTACCAAAAACTCCTGAAGGAGAATATCTAGCCATCTGTTCGTGACCTCAAGCTAAAACGAACTTGGGTTCTGCAGCAGGACAATGATCCAAAACACACCAGGAATTCCACCTCTGATTGGCTGAAGAAAAACAAAATAAAGACTTTGTCGTGGCCTAGTCAAAGTCCTGACCTGAATCCTACTGAGATGCTGTGGCATGATCTTAAAATTCATGCTCGAAAACCCTCCAATGTGGCTGAACTACAACAATTTTGCAAAGGTGAATTGGGGTTGAAAATCCTCCACAGCTGTAAAAAACTCATTGCAAGTTGATTGCAGTTGTTGCTAAGTTTGGCCCAACCAGTTATTAGGTTTAGGGGGCAATCACTTTGTCACACAGGGCCATGTAGGTTTGGATTTTTTTTCTCCTTTAATAATAAAATACTTCATTTTTTGTCTTTGACTAATACATAAATTAGTTTCATGTTCTGAAAGTGTGATAAACATGGAAAAAAGAAATAATTCATGAATTCACACCATTGTAACTATGTACCACTTCATAAAAGTGCTTTTAATTAAAAACACCATGTGTTACTCTCATTCTGGATGTCACTCCCAGACTAAATGACAAGACGAAGAAGAGGAGCATTACCTCATTTGAGAGAGACAGCATATTGTCCAACCTTACAGGACAGCTGGATTACAGTGGCTTTCAGAAGGCTGACATGGTGATCGAGGCTGTGTTTGAGGATATTGCCATTAAGCACAAAGTCCTAAAAGAGGTTGAAGCTGTAAGTAGACGTTTAGTTTGTGTTTTTCTGATTGTCAGATTGGCAACCCGGTTTTAAATGGCCTATGTATTAATATATCATATCAAAAGTGATCTCTCCGTCTCTGTATAGGTTTGACCCCCATATTTATAAGGACGATTTGATTTGTTACTATTGTTCGTGATTGTTTATTCTTACCAGGTCATTCCTCCTCATTGTATATTTGCCTCCAACACATCAGCCCTCCCGATCAAAGACATCGCAGCTGCCAGTCAACGACCAGAGAAAGTAAGTTTACGTTCTGAAGGATTTTTAGCAGTTTTGTAGGCAACTTGTCAAATGAAACCTCTCTGTTTTGGCTCAGGTAATCGGAATGCACTACTTTTCCCCAGTGGACAAAATGCAGCTGCTTGAAATCATTACTACTGATAAAACCTCTAAGGACACCACAGCTTCTGCAGTGGCACTTGGCCTGAAACAAGGCAAAGTCATCATTGTTGTTGGGGTGAGCTACCATACTCCATGCATCAGTTGACAATGTAATACCTGTTTTTGAGTGTTAAGCTGCATCATAGCTTAAAAAATAGAATTATGAAGTACCACACTGCACAATTAAACCATAATTTCAACTTGCCAGGATGGTCCAGGGTTTTATACTACCAGATGCTTAGCTCCCATGTTGGCTGAAGCGGTCAGGGTACTGCAGGTATGTTCAATGTCCAATGATCTTTAATATGGTTTATTTATAAAGTTAGATAGTTTATTCATTTTAAATAATGGTCATTGTGAATGGTTTTGTTTGTAAAACTGAGCTTGCAATGTGACTGGCTGAAAGGGATTCTACGAGTTGGTGATTTAGCAAAAATTAATAGTAATAGTGCTCAAGAAATAAACTAAAAGTGATATATTGTCATTGTAGTAGCAGGTGGATGCAAGAATCAATGACCACCTTAAATACTGCAGTTAAGCCAGAGACTGTTTGTAATAACATGGTTAATATGGTCAAAACCGATGAGATGCAGAGAAATTAGCTGTATGTTAATGTGGAAATTGGTGTTTCAGTTTGTTATTGCCATTACATTTAAATGTTACTTTAATGTATGTATAGCTAGTTCTCTCAAGTCCACAGTTTATATACATTTCGACTTGCCGAGCAGACTTCCCCCCCCCACTTTGGACATCCTTAAGTATTTGCAATGTGATCTAGCATTTATTGGAATTTATTTGCAGCACTGCTGGATCTGCATAATTCTCTTTAATCTGTTTGTGTTACTGTTTTAAAATAATAAACAGTGGTATGATCATAATATCCACAAGCTCTGCTACATAGTGGACAATAGATGAACAGAACTCATTGTTTAAGTAATATACAGTAACTCTTTGAACACAGGAAGGAGTGGACCCCAAAAAACTGGACTCACTGACTACAGGCTTTGGGTTTCCAGTGGGTGCTGCCACCTTGGCTGATGAAGTGGGCATTGATGTGGCTGCTCATGTAGCTGAGGACCTGGGCAAAGCTTTTGGATCTAGATTTGGTGGAGGAAATCCTGAACTTCTAAAGGCGATGGTGGACAAAGGATTCAAAGGTAATGGGACTGTATAAGGCTAAATTATATAGCTTTTGCTGTCGGCCATTGTGTTGACCACACCGATCCTGTTGACCATTTGATAGGCCGGAAGTCTGGCAAAGGATGCTATGTTTACCAGCCTGGACTCAAACACAAAGATGTCAATCCTGAACTTGAGGAGATTCTGGAAGCTTACAAGATGACACCAAACTCTGCAGTGTAAGATTTTTGTTCTGTCTTTTAGTTCCATTTTGGAAAATGCTGCTAGTAATGTGAGTTTTAGGTTTCATGCATTAGAATAAGACATGAATGCTTACAGTATATTAAATATCATTTACATATTTTGCCCCTTTTAAGCACTTATTTGTTTTCATTCAAATAATTTTGTCTGATACAATACAGCTTAATCATTTTTGCTGTTTCTGTCACTAAACCTTGTCAAACTACTTAGGTTATTAGTCTTATTTGACAGCTGTTTAATTCATTATTGTAATACAGTAGCTACTTCAGTGTTATATATAGAATAAATACTATTTTTCTGTCTGTAATATTAACATGGCTAGACTGTACCTTGGTTTTAAGCCATTGTAGTTGCTATAACAAACTAAAAATGCATGCACAGTAACCTCTCTGATAGATTTCACTGTATAATGGTGAATTATGAATCATATAACCAACCACCAGCACCAGGGAAACTAGAACTGACTAGGCTTTCATTTAAAACATCCAACACATGCTGTGCATGGTGGTGCAGGACAATCATTTCTGCTACTTTTGCGTTTCTGTATTACATGGTGGCCTTGCTTCAACTGTACAGGTCATCAGACTCGGATGTGCAGTACAGATTGGTATCTCGTTTTGTGAATGAAGCTGTGTTATGCCTACAAGAGGGTATCCTTGCCAACCCAGTGGAGGGCGACATTGGAGCTGTGTTTGGTCTGGGATTTCCCCCATGCCTTGGAGGTAGGGTTAAAAACATCTGTGGCTTTTAGAGCAAAAATATCAGTTAAAATGTCATTTTATGATGAATAAATCACTAGAAATGATCCAAAATGAGTTACCTTTGTTTGCAGTGTATGTATTGTGACCAATATTCATGGCAATTATTGGATATGCATCAATGCTGGAAATATTGTGTATTTTTTCCATGTCCTGACGACTTTGCATTACAAATTCACCAACATTTAAGCATCTAAGGGGTGTTCAAATGTTTGCATGAGAATACATGTATATATAGATTTCTTTCTTTCTTGTTAACCATTATTACTGTAATCCCACAGGACCTTTCCGCTTTGTGGACACCTTTGGTGCAGACAAATTGGTGGAAAAGATGAGAAGGTTTGAGGAGGTGTATGGAAATCACTTCACTCCATGCCAACTTTTGCTTGATCATGCCAAAGATCCAAGCAAAAAATTCCATAAGTGACCTCATCATGTGCCATTAATAAGACGTACAGAATGAATTCTCTTTTTCATGTTGCAAACAGAAATGACTGACTTGGTGCACTTAAAGAGGGAGGACGGAATGTGTTAACATATGAAAGGCCTCTTTCTGTTTAACAAAGACCATGACCATGTGCATGAATAATATTAAAGTAGCCTTTTTAATGAATTATAACTTTGTGTTGGAGTTGTTTTTGTAACTGTAATATATATTTGATAGCTTTGTTTTGCTAATGATGCTAATGTAGGTTTGATTCGAGGCCATTTTTGTACAGATCATCAGACCAGATGTTAAACCTGTCAGTACTGTGATTTATCTTGTGCTTGATTTAGTTCAAGTATAGAGCAGCCATTTTGATTTTGGTTAATATCGGCACTTGCTGAAATCTCACTTTTTTGGTTAGAGAGGAAGTGCAGTGAAAAATAATTCTTGAGAAAATAAACATATTTAAAGTTGACTGTTGTCATTAAGTCATATGCATTCTGAAAATCAACTATTGTATGTACAGTATTGTTCAAAATAATAGTGCAATTCTGGTTATTCTATCCATTTTGATGGTTGTCTTCCGTTTCTTCCTCGTCTCTCTGGTTTTTCTCCCCATTTTAAGGCATTGGAGATCATTTTAGCTGATTTTTTTTGCAGCTCTTTATAGGTTTCCCTCTCTCCAATCAACTTTTTAATCAAAGTATGCCATTCAGAACAATGTCTTGAACGACCCATTTTCCTCAGGCTTTCAAATGCATGTTCAACAAGTCCTGGCTTCATCTTTAAATTGCATTCACACCTGTTTTTTCACAAACTTAATGACCTCACTGATTAAATGCCACACTGCTATTTTTTTGAACACACCCCTTTCAACAAATTGCCCAATTGCACGGCCTTAAGAGCGTGCATGTCATAAATACTGGGTCTTGTTTGTTGTCTGAGAATCTACTGGTAACTTGTTTGCCATGTAGCCATAAAAAAATACACTAAAAACCTTGATTATTCTGGTTAGTCACATTGCACAGCTATTATTTTGAACAATACCATAAATGCACATTTGTCACTTCACAAATACTGGACAGACATCAGTCACATTAATATGGAGAGAGTATAGTTTCAATATTATTGTTTTATTGTTCAACTTATAAAAGTTATACTTCCAGTTGATGAACCGCCAGTCACAGCCATTTTCGTGTGGTGTTGACTGAATGAAACGTGAACGCTCTCTGGTCAAACGTACAATTAATTCCTGCAAGAG
>JBBIGC010000001.1:42676552-42692403 GCA_037576955.1 Lepidarchus adonis
ACAAATATATACAGTGGTTTGTAAATGCAGGTTTATCGGTTTGTGAATAAATATAACTGCACTGACATTTGTGCATCGCATAAAATTTTGGGGAGTTGACAAATGCTTTTGTAAATGGTGCTACATTTGTTTCTGAGTCAAGAACTACATTTGTGAATGGTGTGATATTCATTTGATAATATTGAAACTAAACTCTCTCCATAACATTACAGTAGACCAAGTCACATTGTAAAGTCTTTAGTAAAACAACAGTCCAATATTTGCATGTCTTTTGCTGTATTTGCTTCATACGTTTTCAGTTCTATTTTACCATGAAGCATATAAAGGAGAAGTCAACACTGCCTCCATCACAAGCCACCAGAATAGCTCTTCTAATTGTGCTAGATGTTCACCATTTTCCCAAATTATTCCTGCAGTTGAGTTATCGAACACTCCAAAATATCCTATAGATTTTCAAATTGGCAAAACAGCAAAAGCCATGTTATGATTGTTATTTTCAAACCCACCCAGTCATTCAGTGTTCATGTGATGTGAATGGAGTTAAGTGCGAGGAGGGGAACTACCAAACTGTGCTGGTCACTGCAATTGGGCACCCCTGCTTTAAGGCTACCTAATGTAATTAAAGATCATTATTTGATTATCAATAATATCTTGTACTGACTTCCTTTTAATTGTGTCGGTACTGGGTCAATACTGGGCCAGAACCCTGGACTGGATATTGATGTCATGATATTTAAAATACAGCCAATGCTTTAATTTGAATAACGAAAATAGCACCATTTGTAATCTCTAATGTCTCATTATTTGTGGACACTTTAGGCAAGACTGAAATTAGCTTCGCATTTAAAATGTTCAGTTGTAATATTGGTATAGACCGATTTAGGGACATCCCAATATGGTACCAACACAAACTCTAAGGGGATAATGTTATGCACAATCAAAGATACAGCCCCCAACCCATCTGAAAACACCAAACCCCACTAGCATCAAAACTTCTGTCTTTTGGAACAATGGTGTCCAGTACTTCTTCCACAAAGTTGTAGTGACCCAACCCTCAAGAGTTTTTTTGTATTTTGATTAAAGTTTTTTCATGCAAATCAGTTGTCCTGAGTTACTTGACGGCCTAATAAAAACCACCAGGCCTGAGGTTTGTGAAAAGTGAGTTTATTGCACTACAAAACTAACATCAAAAACCCAACACTCCCTTTTAATCATAATTATACAGAATTTCGAAGGCAGAAACAGGCTTATTACTCATTTCTTAGACTAATTCAGCAAGAAATCTCATTAATCAGTATGATTTCTCAGATTTTAGAGTTATTAAAATGTAAACCAGGGCTAGTTCTTAGACAAGACCCTCCACAATTTATACCTCTAAAAAGAAAACCGATTTACTACCCTAAAGTGTTCAATCTTAGTTTGATTTCGCATTGCCCGTGTCGATTCTGGCAAAAAGAGCCTTGAACTGACCCTGATGCAAACCAGAATCATTAAACAGTCAGTAAAAAAGTGCAAAATGCAGCAGTAAGAAGTTACAATAAAGCTGTTATTTGAAAATTAAATGAAGGGCCAACAAGTACTGAGGCTCAATGAATCCACTTAACACAAGAAATGCTAGTAAGTCCCATTTAGGATAGTATTAAAATGTATAAAATTCACCCAAACCACTGTAAAGGTCACAAAAATAAGCACTTAGAACCAAACAATTTCCCATAATGTAATACCTCTGGTTAGTATATTATAAATGCAATTCTGTATTAGTGTAGCTTTAGCCTATGCTTGCCATCACACAAAAAGTGTCCCAAAGGAAATATAATGTAATAAAAATGATGTTATTAGTGCTGATGGTGAAAAAAAAAGCTCAGAACATCCTTAAAAGAATGAATTTTGGAACAGCTATTTAACTTAAGATGGTAGTAGCAGGGCAGGGTTCAAGCTTCTTAATATTTTCACAACGGACCTTTGCAACTGGGACTTTGGGGAAGCCCCTAAAGTGCATGATCTCACATATAATACACGGTCAGTGGGCGAGAGCAGCATTTGGTCACTTAACATTCATTACTGGTTTCTTTGAGGGAATTTTATAACATTTTGTCTTTCTAGAAAGGGAATAACCCAATTTTAGAACCCAATATAAGTCAAATTAATTACTATGGATGTTACTATTTACACTGGTTATTCGTGTAAATAAGGCTGAGGTGTCACATGGAGGAAATGTATGAATTAAAATACAATAACCAAAGCAAAGTCAATCAGTGCCTTCACGGATACTGCATGTGTGCGCTCAGTTCATTTTACCCAAAAAAAAAAGGTCACCGTGGAATAATGGAGAACCTAAAAGACCTCACAGCTGCATGTGATAAGGCACAGTATTGTGGCTTCTGAAATCGATATGGGGGAAGTGGTATAAAAAGTCTATTTGCTGTTTGACAACTGAAACTATTTAAAAACCTTACCATGAACCAAGCTACCACATCTCTAAACGGCATTTAAGGCACAATTAGAGTTCACCACAACACGAATACTGAAGTGTTATACGTCCCTTTCATAGTTAGTTCTCATTCACCTACTGCTGTGATTATTTGTAGTTTTTTCCAAACCAGATTATCATTAAATGTCCCAAATGCCCTTTTTGTTATTAAATCTTGTTTTCTTTCTGAAGAACGGTTTGCTAAGTACAGTGGAAGGTTTTAAAAAAAAGTCTTATCCAGCATAACAGGCATTTAGGTCAACATTTAACAGCTGTAAGAAACCAATCATGTGTGTTATAAATCATGTGAAGGGTTTTGAATGATAAATAGTAAAACTGCTATTCAGCTGCAACACCTGACCCCCCCTGCAGATCCACTTCTGTTGTTCATATCCACATTTTCAGTGGTGGCCTCCTTTCCAGGTGTCTAAAGAAGAATAAGAGAGTTAAAGACAAAAGGCGACTTGTTAGCAAATTGTATACATGTACTTTAACAATGATGACATTTATGGTGTATGGACAAATGGGCCTAATGTATATAAGCAAAATGTACCAATGAAGCTGCAGTGTGTTCATGATGCATCAAAATTTTATATTTGATTGCACATTTGTATTACGTTTACACTTGTTTATTTGCACTATATAGGTTTGGTAAGGTTTTATATTTCTTACATTTCTTATTTCTCTATTGTTTGCTCCTAAATTGCTTTTAAATTGTTTTTAATTTGTGTTTATGTATCTGGGGGTCACGGGGTGGTCGCAAAAAGCATTTCACTACACATCATACTGTGTATGTGACAAATAAAATTTGAATTTGATTTACTATGACTTTACCTAAATCATAGAAACTGCAAAGGTACCACAAAAATTCTACATTGGTGTAATTCTACTTCATATCAAAAGTAAAGTGCAACAAACAATAAGAAATGAAAAGTAACAAAAATACAGTAATTTTCATACATACAGTCAAACCCGGTTAGCTTGCCCCTATTGGTCCGGGCCCTAAATGTGGCAAGAGGTGGGGGTGGAGCTTTATTGTAGCGGATCACATGTGGTCGTGGTTATAGCGCCGACACCCTTTTTTTTGTTGCAACGGTCATATACGATGATAGAATGTAGTTGAACGCCAAATAACTGCTTTACAGTAATGCCGGACTCCCACAAGAGACCAGTTTTCACTATATGCTCACTTTTTTGCTGTGTTTGTCCATCATACGGTGGTAGAATGTAGTTGAATGCCTACTAACTGCTTTACAGTAATATTGGACTTCCATGAGAGACACTGGCGTTCGCTATATGCGCACTGCTCGTTTGTGTTGCCACATGACGCTAGCATGTTGCCGGGTGTTAGAAGAGCATGAGTTAATAATAAGAAAATAACAGTGGTGGCGACAGCAGTAGCATTAGCATCAGTAGCATAGAATTAGTATGACAGTGTTTTCTAAGCTACAGCGCTAACACAGACCTAAGTTTGGCAATCTATAGATGGAGAAATGCATACCCCAGACACGTTGTGGCGAGCGCAAGATTGGCTGCTTAACAAGGTAAATAACATGGAATGAAATCAGTTCTGCAGCCTTTCATGACGAGAGGTGATGCTGGTGAGCAGGGTTTGACTGGTTTGACTGTACATACACACACATGCACGCGTGCTAACGCACGACTAACCTTTCGCAAAATGTCCTCAGCAAGTGTCAGGAAAGCTTTTTCAATGTTGATGTTTGCCTTTGCACTCGTTTCAAAAAAGCGAATATTGTGTTCTGAAGCAATCTGGAAGCAAAATGCTGATATGTTAAGGCATGTCAAAACATAAATAGAATAGAAACATAAAATCGCTCTCCCTTCGTCAGTTTACTCTTTGTCTGGCAAAATCTTACAAATATTATAAATGGTTACCAGTCACAAGACATTACCTGTTCTCCCCTTGCTTTAGGTACCACACGCATGTCTTCCATATCATACTTGTTGCCGAGAAGCATTCTTTCCACATCTTCATTAGCATGCTAATAAAACAAGATATATGAAACTGATATTCTGTCTAACTTAGTTTCCTGACAACAGCTTTAAAACAAAGCATTTTCTCTGGGATGGTCTCTCATGTTAAAAATGTATCCTACTTACAAAAATGTGCATGTGCCAACCCAGGACAACCCTTCATCTTCATTTTAATCTACCATCATTACTGTCAGGGTAACACTGTTAAACAGCCCATGAAATTATGCCAAAAAGCCATATCCCACACTTTTGATGAATTGTCTAGACTCACCTTGCAGAGAAGGTCTAACTGCGGACCTTCTCCTCCAAAGAACACTAAACCATACGGACACCTGCTTTTATAAACTCCCCCGAAAGCTAAATGGCTAAGTGCAAGCCAGCAGCATGATTTTTCAACATAATGCATGTTTCTCCATATAGTAGGATAGCCAGCTAGGCTAAAGCTGCTAATATTTTCATAACAAGAATTGTTTGGGTTTTTCCCTAGCAGATAGAGGGTTTTTTTTTTCTCTAACAGAGGGAAAGGGTTTTTCCCTGAGTCACAGTGTTAGCTCTTAGGCTATGCTACGTGATGATGCATTATGATTAAAAAGCTTGGCAAGGGCCCAGCTGAAGTGTTAGCTTAGGCTATGAACCTTTTATTTGATTGACGTATTGTGAGGGGCTTGACAAACCGTTGTTCTTATAAATAGAGGGCATACGGAGGAATGAGGTAGATCGAGAAATTCTCTCCATCTCCCTGCAGCTCTGTAGAACTCTAAGTGGGGAAAACTGATTGCCAAACCTCAGAGAGAAAGGAGTTGTATTCCTTCTGACCATTCTTCTTTTTAAACAATAAATCTGTTTCCTTGTTCAGTTTTGGTGTGGACAATCTCTTTATTCAGAAAATAGAAGGTTAGGGTGTTTAATAGAAACTCGCGTTAAAATATTAAAACCTTCCCGCCAGGAAAATAATATTACAATACTTGAATTCTAAATTTCTGACCTGAGGAGGTCACTTCTTTGATATTCTATCAATAGTAAGTGTCGGAGTGTAAACTGTACATGGTTGTTTAGGTATTATTTAATATATATCTAACATAAACCTACATTACAATCATCATAACATTAATCTAGGATTTGTTCCACTGCAATTTTTCTAGCCAGTTTGATGTGGCTACTGACCCACCTCCTCAATGTTTCGCAGCCATTTGGTGATGTTCTCAAAGCTTTTGGCATTGGTAATGTCATAAACCAACATGATGCCCATAGCTCCCCGGTAGTAAGATGTTGTAATTGTGTGGAAGCGCTCCTGCCCTGCAGTGTCCCTGATGAGAAATCATTTGAAATGGGCAAATTAAGAGTCAGTGTAACATTTAAGCAGAAAATGTTTCAAATTATTACTGTTAATACACTATATCTTCAAGGTTAGTAGATGAGCACTTACCATATCTGAAGTTTGATCCTCTTGCCTTGCAGCTCAACTGTCTTGATTTTGAAGTCTATTCCTGAAATTACACACAAATCATATTGTTTCAGTAATTGTCATCTTTCATTCAGGTTTTTCATCATTTTAGCTACATGCTTCAGATTTGTGGATAACAGACAAGGTCCTGGGATGGATGGGGTTAGTAAGGATGCAACAGTAGTACAAAGTATTCATCAGATGTTCAGTATGTCCAAAAGTTTGCAGACAGCTGTTTCTTCTGAAATTATTAATTTATTGCAGAGTTTTCAGTCAAAACTTAATTGCTAGAGGTAATACCAATTAGCAGTTTCTCTTCGTGGTCTTTTTTTTTTACTCAAATCTTAACTTAAAACTCTTTATTTTATTATTATTATTTATTTAAATCTCCATTTTCACATTTTTACTGCTGCTCAGGGTCCAGTTACAGCATAAGCAATTTTCTCTGGGATCAATAGTTTCCTGATTCTGATCAAGGTTTTCTTATGGAGATTATACAATGTGTGTGCACATTTGAACGCGAGCTTAATTAATGGGTGTGTGTTAAAGCAGATAAGCAGTTTATTTGTTTCAAATGTAAAGTGCATTATAAATTACATTTATTATTATTATTAATAATTATAATTATTAACACTTTACTTACCGATTGTAGATATAAACGTAGTGTTAAAGGCGTCGTCAGAGAAGCGAAACAACACACACGTTTTTCCGACTCCTGAGTCTCCAATCAACAGGAGTTTAAACAGCAGATCGTATGTCTTCTTAGCCATTTGTCGTGGAGATTGAAAGCGGACACGTAGAAACCAGAGTTCGGTGATGAATGTGAACTGTTTACCGTCCGTAGCTCATGCTAGCTAACGTGCTAACAAACACGGTGTTCCTGCTGCGGTTAAAGTTTGTTTGTCCTCTTACCTCGAGTAGAGCTCTCCTTTCTTTGTACAACGATAAAGACTTGTTCGTTAGCTTAGTTAGAAACTTGCGAAACGAAGACTTTAACTGTTTTCTTTCGATAAACAAAGACAATTTGACACCACAAACGAAAATAAAGGGATTTTCACACCTAGATCAGAGACTCGTCAAACGCCAAACAGATAGCGCGCATGCGCAGATCGATTTTATCGGTACCCGGGCAGCCTTAATAAATTATTCATATAAATATGGAACAATTGTAATATCCTTGTCACATACCAAATCCCAGTATAACGTTATAAAAAGGCACTACAAACTAAATGTGATTGTACAACGTGTACAACGTAAATAAATAAAAAATAGGTTTTTGCTCAGCCATGAAGGTCGTGACCACCACTAACGTTTCTATAAGCAGATGTTGTATCAATGGCAATCCTTTTTATCTTTAAATCCAAAGCTTCGTCAGAAATTCAGTTTTAACAAATAAAAAGTGAAATTCCAAATTGCATCCAACATTTGTAAACCTTAAAATCTATGTTCTAAACAGTGAAAATGTGTTGTGGTTGGATTTTACATGCCATTTCACAGTAACAAACTGACTTTTATATCAAAATAATAGAGCGGAAATGACTTGAGTGAATGGAGTCAGAGTGAAGCCTCTCGTCTGTGGATGATCTCTGGCCTCGTTTGTCACAATTTTCGAAGGCGGAAGTGTGCGCTGCGTTCAGTGATGACAGCGCGCGCGCCGGTTTACGCTATCACCGCGCCGCTCACTTCGGCTCTCGCTTTCCTCCAAGCAGAGGGGCTTTAGATCGCCAGAATATCCCATGACGGTCTTTCCAAACCGAAACACAGCGGTGCCATGAATGTTATATGTCAGTGATTTTCTTTGCAGAGATTTGACATTTTGTGTCTCGTTTGGCGCGCGCGCGGCTCCTGCAGGATGTTCAGGTTGTTCACTCTGCTGGTCGTGGTCGGGTCGGTGCTAGCGTGCCTTACTTCTTGGCTGTTGGACAGCTATGACACCACCTGGCACCCCAAACGGAGTCTCGGGGCACCTGAGGGCAGTGCGAAGAAAAGCGAGCCGCCTTTCCCCGGTGGGGAGCTCAATCACGTGTTCTGGTTTGTGCAGGTGAGTCGAATATGAATATGGGGAGAGCAGCACCAGTCCATCCGCATCCAGTGTTGTGCCGAAATCCTACCCCCTACAAATCCCCCCTTTAAAACGGCTACACATCTGTAATTTCTAGGGTATAATTTAGAGGATGCACAGAAAGAACAGAAGAAGTTTGAACTTCCGGTCCAGCATTTTAGAGGAGGGGTATTATTTTGGCATGAGGAAAAATCATACTGCCAAAACCCTTCAAAGTTTTGTTTTGAGAAAAGATAAAAACATCCCTCTGTCTGTTCTGCAATGATGATGCTGTTATTGTGGACGTGGCCTCGTCCCAATCCTAAACCTACACTACACTACCCTTCATAGTGTTCTAGTCTCAAAGTGCTACACACAGAGTAATACATTCTCTCAGCACGTGCAGATTTTCTCTATATTGCATAAATGTATATTTCACACAGGAACAGAAAATCAGAAGCCGTTTCATACCTTTTAGGGAATAAATTGTTAAAACAAGTAGGTAGAATGCAAAAGGTTAACGTGTAGCCTTTTAACAGTGACTCTTTACAGCAGCAATGTCCATTGAACCACACACGTCAAAGAACATAATGATTTTTCCCGATTGGCTGCATTAGACTCTTCCTGAACATACATCTGGATGAGCATTTCATTAGTTGATCTGCCCTTTTTTATTGCTCTCCAGTAACACAGAGAGGGGGTGTGTGTGACCGGTAAAGTTAAAAACATTTACTAAGTTATTATTATTATTATTATTATTATTATTATTATTATTATTTATTACAGTGGCACATGTAAGTGAATGGAAAAATTAGAGAATGTTGATGTGCTGGAAGGATCTTATTGGTGTGGATAGATGGTTGAGTCAGAGTATCTCCAAAACAGCAGGTGTGCAGTAGTTGGTTCCTCCCGAAAGTGATCCAAGGAAGGACATTTGCTGAGTCAGCAACATGGGCACCCAAGGCACACTGATGCACAAGGGGAGTGAGGGCACATCTGGTTTGATTGTACAAAGAGCAACTTTGTACAGAATGTCAATGCTGAAACATACAGTGCAGTCAGAGCTGTTTTGACTGCATGACCATATTAGGCAGGTGGTTTTAATGTTATGGCTGTTCAATGTATGTATTTTGTCTTCGCAGGTATCAGACATTCATATCAGTCGCTTCCGTGACCCAAAGCGCGTGCCGGACTTTGAAAGGTTCTGCACTCACACCGTCGACGTGATTAAACCGGTCCTCGTGCTGGCTACAGGTGAGTACGGCTTTGATGGACTGTTTCCGTGGGAACCACTCGTGTCAAAAACAACCATAATTCGTTTTCATTTTCCCTTTATCCCTTACAATAATGATGGCGCTGCATGACTGTGCCGTTAAGACGAACACATGCAAATTATATGTAATTAATCTTTGTTCTGATTGTCTTGCTTTACATTAAGTATTAAACTGCTCACATTAAAAAAAATAATGCGTTCATTTTTGTGACATCACAAAAACAATGCATTAAAAAAGCTTTGTATGTGGATTGTATAGACTTCACTAAATCAAACTCTTACTTGTGGAATATGGAAAGTGAGGAAATTTTATTACTTTTCTGTTATAATGACCTTTTAATAATGATCAATAATTCATCCATAAAAGTGCCATTTTAATGCTGCATTAAATGCGTCTTTGTTGGCACATTGAATTGTTCATTTATGTTTATTGACTTTAGTAAAAGATTAAAATGTGAAACTAGCCATAATGTTTTTATCTTAGCAATCTGCAATTTTTTTTTTACTGATTTACAGATATTAATAATGCCTTGTTACTAATTAAGTATTTAATGTCATATTATAATTAATTATCTAAAAACATTTGTAAAACATATTTAAGTCAAACCTTTGAACATACACCTATTTATGCTACAGTTTATTTAAATTAATATTTTTTGCAATGGCAGATATGGAAATAGGAATTAGCATAGCCATTCATTTAAAGAGCGCACAGACTCCAATCAGCCATAACATTAAAACCGGTGCCTTGTATTGTGTAGGTTCCCAGTACTGTTGCACTGTGTGTTCTGACACCTTTCTATCAAAGCTACAAGACATTTTTGTGCTACAGTAGCTCTTCTGTGGGACTGAAACAGATGGGTGAATCAGTGAGCCTTGGGCACCCCTGACTTTGTCACCGATTCCCCAGTTGTCTTAGCTTGGACCGATTTTGGTATTGCATTCTGGGAAAAGCCCACAAGAAATGCGATTTGGGAGATGCACGGACAGTTTGGGCTCTGTCAAAGTCACTGAAGATTCTTCTAATACATCAAATTCAAGAGCTCACTGTTCACTTGCTGTCTAATACAGTGGGGCAAAAAAGTTTCTGATTCTGCAAGTTGTCCCACTTAAAAAGATAAGGAGAGGTCTGTAATTTTCATCATAGGTTCACTTCAACTGTGAGAGACAGAATGTAAAAAAATGATTTTGAAAGAATTTATTTGTATAATGGTGCAGAAAATAAATATTTAGCACCTACAAACTAGCAATAATTCTGGGCATAACACACCTGTTGATTCCTCTTTAAGAAATGTACTTATGATGAACATTACAGACTCTATTATCTTTTTTAGTGGGAAAACTTGCAGAAAATACTATTTTGCCCCATTGTATATCCCACTCTTTGACAGGTGACATTGTAACATACAACACAGAAATCAATGAGATCAATATACTATGGCTGATTAGTGTACTGTGCCCTTACTCAGTCATTTATGTTATCAGGCTATAATTTTTATTTGCTCATGAGATGAGTCTTTAGCACTGATGTGTTTTTTTTAATTAATTATTTATTTATTTTTTACCAATTATTTACCAGGGGACTTAACAGATGCAAAGACTGAGAATAAAGTCGGCTCACTTCAGCATGAGGTAGAGTGGCAGGCTTATCACAACATCCTGAAGAGATCACGAGTTCTAGAACGCACTAAATGGATTGACATTCGAGGAAATCATGGTCAGTATATTTCTGTCTTTTCTTGCTTTACTATAAGTGACATTATAAAACATGATTGGTTATTCTGAGATGAATGGTTCTATATTAAACCATGGTACTAATACAGAATAGTTGATGCCATGGTTCAAAATGTAGACTAGAAAATGTTTTATGAGCCCCCACCACAATTATTGGCACCCCTAATTAAAATGTATTGTTAGGCTTCTAATACCTTCTTTTTTGTTCTTTGGAAAATATAGGCTCACAACACAAAAAGAGAAAAATCCAACATTTAATTGAAGTAGATTAATTAATTGGGAAAAATCCCACATTAAGAAAAACATTTTTATAAGAAATCATGTGTTAATTATTGGCTTCCTTGCTGTTAATATTGCACACAACCCCCTTTTTCCTCTTCAGTCACTTGAGATTGAGGTCTGAGGACTGGGATTCCCCCTCCCCCCCCCAATTAATAAATGTAATTAAAGCTTGGATTTTTCTCTTGTGTTGTGAGCCTATATTTAAAAAATAATAATTTATTAGTAGCCTAAGAAACCATCTTAACCAGATGTTAATAATAATTGTGGCGAGCACCATATATAGTACTTCTAAAATAATTTGAATATCGTGAAAAAGTTCAATATTTCTTGACATTCCTTTCAGAAAGTGAAATCTGTGTATTATGTAGATTAATTACACAAAAAATGGATTACGGATCATATAACCCCAAATTCACTGTCTCAGAAAATGAGAATATTGTAAAATATGCAAAAGTGTAAAGGTTTCCTGAGCCTTTAAATGGTCTCAGTCTGGGTCAGGAGGCCACATAATCATTGACCCCCCACAAGGAGGGTAAGCCACAAAAGGTAATTGCTAAAAAGCTGCTTGTTTGCAGAGTGCGGTGTCCAAGTATATTCATAGAAGGTTGAGTGAAGGAAAAAGTGTGGTAGGAAAAGGTGCATCGGCAACAGGGACAACCTCAGCCTTGAGAGTAATGGGCTACAAATGTCACATTCCTCAAGTGAAACTACTCCTGAACCAGAGAAAGCATCAAAAGCGTCTTACATGGGCTAAGGAGAAAAAGCACTGGACTGTTGCTCAGTGTCCAAAGTCCTCTTTTCAGATTAATGTAAATTTTGCATATCATTTAGAAATCAAGGTCCCAGAGTCTGGAGTAAGAACTGAAAGGCACACAATCCATGTTGCTTGAAGTCCAGTGTGAAGTTTCCACAGTCAGTGATGATGTGGGGTCATGTCATCAGCTGGTGTTGGTCACTGTGTTTTCTGAAGTCCACAGTCAACGCAGCATCTACCTGGAAATCTTAGAGAACTTCATGTTTCCTTCTGCTGACATGCTTTATGGAGATGCTGATTTCATCTTCCAGCAGGACTTGGCACCTGCCCACACTGCCAAAGAAACCAAAAGCTGGTTCAATGACCAGGGTGTTACTGTGCTTGACTGACCAGCAAACTCACCTGACCTGAACCCTACAGTGAATCTATGGAATATTGTCAAGAGGAAGATGAGCGACACCAGACACAACAATGCAGACGACCTGAAGGCTGAGATCAAAGCAACCTGGGCTTCCATCACACCTCAGCAGAGCCACAGTCTTATTGTCTCCATGCCATGCCGCATTGATGCAGTACAACAACCAAGTATTGAGTAAATAGGAATGAACATACTTTTCAGAAACCTGATATTTCTGTTTAAAATATCATTTTTATTGATCTTATGTGATATTGTAATTTTCTGAGACAGTGAATTTTGGGTTTCATTATCTGAAAACCATTATTATCAAAATTCCAAGAAATGAAAGCTTGACATATTTCACTGTATGTGTAATGACTGTATATAATATGTGGATTTCACTTTCTAATAGGAATGTCAAGAAAAATTGAGCTTTTTCATGATATTCAATTTTTTTTAGATGTACCTGTATGTACATACAAAAAACAAATGTCTTTTTAGAGTCTTTGACATTTATGTCGGTCTAGTTGAGTGAGTCATGTGTATCAACCATCAGTTAGCATTGAACAATTTAAAGAAAACATACATTTTCCCCAGTTCTCTCTTTAGTAGCTGTGGTAATGATTGAATGAAGCCCAGGCTACATACCGGTACTTTACTTTTGTATATGGGTTATTTTAATGGGTTACACTTATACAACACCTGCAATCCGAACTATTTAGGTTAAAATGCAAAAAATCCTCTGAGTTTAATGTATCTGAATCAGATTAGTCTTGATGTGAGCATTTTGAGTATTAGATGATTGAGTTTCCAGGTATTGGAACAATAGCGTAGATATGGGCTAAGCATTCAGACATAGTTGTCATGAGTCGAGCTGTTATATAATAATTATATAATGACCCAATTATATATATAATATGCATAAATATATACATATGTATGTCTGTGTGTGTGTATATATATATATATATATAAAATATCGTTTGTAATACTGCATCTGTATAGTTTTCACATGGACCTTACTCAGTCTTCCTCAGTTTTAATCTACAGCTGTACTACTTTTATCTCCTCAGATGCCTTCAATATCATGTCTTTGGATAGTGTGAACAACTACTACAGGTCGGTGCAAAATTCTTAAGACTAAGTGAATAATTTACATTTCTTATAGATACTTGAACAAGCTTTTTTTCTGAATATCATCTAAATGGACACATTTTTATACATTAGGTTGGATAAATAAGGTCATGCTTGTGGAATTTACAACAGATTTAAGACTAAACTGAATACTATTAGACACAATGTTTTAGAAATTATTTAATAATATATTATTTAAAGTTGTGTTGTGTTAATATATTGTTTTTTCCTTGGGGGATTAGAAAGTATTCAGCTATGCAGAAAGTTGGCTCCTTCCACTACATACACAGCACTCCCTATGGGAACTATTCGTTTATTTGCGCAGATGCTACCCTCACCCCTGGACCTAAGCGTCCCTACAATTTCTTTGGAATATTTAATCAGGTGGGTGTTTTCTGTAAGGCCGTTCAGTCCAGATAACTGTGTATGTTACTTTAAATCTTATTAATATCCGTTTATATTTTTTAAATCATAGAGTCAAATGGACACACTGGCCTCCTTCAGGGATGAGAGCTATAGCAGCAATCAGACTATCTGGTTTGGACACTACACCACATCCACCATTGTTTCCCCTTTCCCAGGAATCAGAGCCCTGATGAGGTTAGAGAATTTGCTCACCAAATTGCATTTTGAACATTTGTTTGTTACAAAATCATTACAAAATGCTTGATTTTGCTTATTGATTAAACTTTGGGCATTCTTGGTCTTGGATTTTGTAAGTGAAAGCATGTAAATACCACTTCCGCACAGTTTTCTGCTTACAGAACACTAATGTTTACGATCTAACTGCACATTTATACACGTCTGGAAACTGAGGGGCTATTTCAAAACCCTAATTTTCTTAAACTGTCTTTTTCAATATCTAACTTCTCCTCTTCAAGACACTAGCTTCTAGGATTTGTTGATATTTTGTATAATGTTTACCGCTATCCCAGTCTCAAAGCATACAGTTGTGTTCATTAGTTTACATACCCTGACAGAATTTATGATTTCTTAACAATTTTTCAGAGAATGTGAATAATAACACACATGTTTTTCACTCATGATTAGTGGTTCAATTTATTTTTCTGTAGCCAATGACTAGTTGACTTGGCCTTGTGTTTTGGATAATTTTCATGTTGGATGCACCAAGTAGGTCCCATGCGCTGCTTCTGTGATGATGAGGGCAAATCTTCCTCCAGTATTTTTTTGATAACCTACTGCCATCAATTTTTACAAAATGTCCTGTGCCTTTGTAGCTCACGCATCCCCCAAACATCAGTGATCCACCACCATGCTTCACATTAGGAATGGTTTACCTTTCATCATAGTTGACTCCTTGTTGACTCCTCTCCAGTTATTTTTCAGTGACATGTCAAGAATTAAACAGTAGTGCTTTCAATACTACGAGTGTACAATGTGGTGCATGACTGGTTCACTCTGCTTATTGTAAGAACTAGGTGGGAGCTTTTACATTAGTGTAAATATAATTAGTTGTAGGTCTTGAACGTTAAATTAAGATCTTGTCCTGTGGTGGTGGTTGATTTCCGCAGCACAGCAGTAGCATACCTGTGTGGTCACCTGCACACATTGGGGGGCATGATGCCTGTTCTTCATAGCCGACACCCCGGGGGAACGCTGGAGCTGGAGCTGGGAGATTGGATGGAAAATCGCAGGTAAGAACCACTGCTTCTTACACTAGTAATCACTATTTGATTTAAAATGGGCTTCAAATTGAAGTGCTCTGACTGCGGTTGGGGGATGGAAATCTACGCCTAAAAGGTGCAGAACAGATTTCCTTCCATGTTAATTACCTTGTTAAACCACCAAACTTGTCTCTCGCCCTCACCACAACTCGCAGAATGTCTGGTGTTTGCATTTCTCCCTCTATAGCTCACCAAACTTTGGTCAGTTTTAGCGCTGTAGCCTAGAGCACTATCAGTCCTGCTAATTTCATAGGTCAGCTGATGCTGCGTGGGTGACACTAACGTATGATGGACCAATCACTGATGCATCCTCTGTCTGGTTGGTGTCTGGACCGTCAATCAACACAGGAAATCCCAATGGCGAGCAAAAAACAGGAAATTTGCATCTGTCCCAGCAATAACTCAAAGACGCAGCAGAATATTGCTGACGTTTATACTGCTTGATTTCATCAGCCCATTAGTAGGCGTACAGTTGGCATACACAAAAGCAGACAACTTTATCAGACATTTTCTGTCAGAATCAGAACTAATAAAGGCTTAACAGTCACTATATGCATTAGTATGTACCAGAGCTGTCAAGTAACGAAGTACAAATACTTCGTTACCTTACTTAAGTAGAAATTTTGGTTATCTATACTTTAG
>JBBIGC010000001.1:42698952-42707582 GCA_037576955.1 Lepidarchus adonis
CCACATACTATACATACTGTACAGTGCGAATGCACTACAGCTGTGTGGGAAAGAAAGAATCGCGTGCTTCCATGCTAAACAGCACGTGATTTCGAGCTCGAGAAAGAAATCGTGAAGAATCTGGATCCCTCTCCGTGTACAGTGGTGTAGTAGTAGCTGACGGAATTTCCCGCATGTCCCGCGTGGAAGGGAAGACCATATTTGGTGCTGGAAGTGGGCGTGGCCACGCGGAGCAGGAGGGATCACAAGACTCGAGCAGAAACAGAACACTGCTGCTTTTCGCCGCTCAGTGCCCGTTTAAAGGCCCGTAGTCGTGCAGCTGTAGAAGGCAAAAGGTTCACTTTCTCCCCCCTCACCTCCCAGCGTCTCCTAGCTCGCTTCTACAAGGAGGAAAAAGCAGAAAAGACAGAAGCGCTAGCCACTTGGCAGAAATCGACCTCTTGAGTAATACAGGAGTGAGGTCAGCGCAGCATGACTCAACCACGGATATGCACGCGCTCATTTCTGCACTGTTGCATTACCCCGCTGGGCGCGTGGACCTACACCTAGCAGCCGCTCGCGCCGCTACTGCCACCGCTGCGACCTGGACGAGGCGGAAAGGGTAGGATTTCTCTCTTAGCATCTCTAAACTAAACTGGGTCACGGCTGTGCCAAAATGGAGGGCACTTGCATGGATCCGTCAGCGACGACGCCTCGAGTTGGAAAGTTGCGGGAGGTTCGGTTCGGGGGATGGCAGCTCGCGGGCCCGCGCGCGCGAGAGAGAGACATGTCGGAGCAGTAGCCACATCCTCCGTCACGTCGAAGCGCCCTTTGCTGTGACGCCTCACGGAGTTGACAACAACAACTTGAGTGAGAGTAGAACAGCAGCAGCGACCGTGGCCTCCGCTGCTCTGCACGCGCTGCATTGTTTGCTCGATCACTTTGTTGCAGCGCGCGCTGGAATTACTGGATAATCCCTTTTCTGCAACAAAGGACTTCTCGTAAATAGCGCTGAGCTGGCTGGACTGGGAAAGGGGAGGGGGTCCGAGTCCGGGAAGGGGACTGGTGGCCTTGTAGCGCGCGCGCGCGCGTGCGTGCGTGCACGCACTTCAGGACATGTCTTCTCGTGTCCAGTTCACATGAGGAGTCAAGCGGGATTAATGGACTACTTGACGTTAAAAGCTTATTAAACACGCGGTACCACCGCTCGTGCATGTTGCAGCTCGTGCATGTGTTGGGTTCGTTCGTTTAACGCTGCGGATTCCGTCGTGTGCTTGTTTACTGCACTATTTTTTTTGTAGTCGGGTTACAGCTGCAGCTATATCGAGCTCACATGAAGTAAAGTAGCCCTGGTGCTGTCATGGCGCTGGTGGTCGCTCACTTCTGCAACTAGAAGTACACACGGTGTACTACTGCTCGCTCAACGCCTCCTGTTTGCTCTAATATAAGTATTGACACCCTATTCGAAGTAACCACTTCAACTACTGTGCAAACATGCGCACGCGCGCGCACAGCTTGTGTAATACTATAATACCCATAGCGCTGTCAATAGACACGCGCACGCGCTCTGGAGCAGCCACATGTGACTGTCCTGTGGAGCTTTGGAATGTTTGTGATCAATAACAGATGAAATTTCTGCCTTTTGGCTTAATGCAATCAAATCATCATAGCAATGGGACAAGCTCTCTACTATTAAATGTCATATACTTTACTTTTTCTTGTTTTTATTACTTGTGGACCATTCATTTTCCAACCCTACAGTTAAACAGGCGGTTTTATTTACTGTGCCTGGAAACAGAAACTGTTCTGATTGGCTGCCTGTATCGCAGTGTGGGATGAAACACTCCTTATAACTTGGTGGCGGCGTAAACTGTGTGAATGCCTTTGTTTTTGTGGAAAGAAGAATACTGGTCATGTAGGTTCCATGCATTGACTCTGTGGAACGGGGGTGAAACTTTAATAATAGCTGCATACTGTTTTAAATTAGTGAGGAACTTATTGCTTTAATGACATGGAATCTTGATTTTTAAGACGAAATCTTGAGTGAATCTATGGCTGTAAACCTATTTGTCCTATAGTCTTATGCACATGTTGATAACTTGACCTCATTGGTTTTTTAATAATGCATTTGCAAGACAAAATCAAATTCAAAATTCAAATTTTATTTGTCACATAGTCATACACAGTAGTGAAATGCTTTTTGCGACCACCTGTGACCCCCAGATACATAAAAACAATTTAAAAGCAATTTAAGAGCAGTTAAAAAGCATGCAATAATAACAACAATAAATAGAGCACAAATATTTAAAACCTTATAGTGAAATATAAAGAATATAAGGAATATAAAACCTTACAAACCTATCTAGTATAAACATTCCAATATAAACAATATATTGACATACATAAAAGCTCTTGAACTGCTGGTGCTGCACTTCCCTCACTTGGGAAGGAGGTATTTTCTGTTGTGTGAGGTTTGGACTAATGCAAAAGGTGACCAGGTTGTAAGACGGCCATTCTTCACCCATTTCGCGTCTGTGCAGTAGCTATATTAGGCATAGCATGACCTCAATCTGCATCCCTGTAGCACACTTGCGAATAATCCTTAATACTGTTTTTAGAACGGGTTACACTAGTGTACTGAGTGTGTAGACAGTCTCAAGATTGCAGCCGCTTGTACTTGAGTTACATAGTATTTATTTATTTATTTATTTATTTAAGTCTATTATTGCTCACATGCATAAGGACTGCTGTTAAGAAGGGGATTTGCTGGTTGTCCAGCTAGAGAATGCAGGCCATTAACCAATGATAGCTGACAATAAGATTTTTAAAAGGATGTTACAAGCCTTCTGAGCTTATTAATTTAACACCTGAATGGTTTTAAATCTTTTAAATATCTCAAACCTATCTCTTCATAAATCCCCTCAGTGTCCATGGCACTGTTTTATCAGTGAGCAGCAGAAAGGCCAGTTTAGAAGTGATATAACTGTGGAATAGTCTCCATGGAGAAGTGTTGTAGTGCTGAGAAATGTTAATCTAGGAAAGTATAAATCTCTTGAGCAGTTGAAACGGTTGTAATTACTTTTTTTTGTGCTAGATCTTCATGATCAACATTTTGGATGGGCCACTGTGTTATGAAACAGCATAATTGAATTAAAGAGTGTATCTGTGTTTCATAATTGACTGAAAATCGACAGTTATTTGCTTTGGGATTGCGTGTAGCTCTTAAAGTCATGCGCATTCTCAGTTTCATGCTCACTCTCCAACCCTCCGACCATAAATAATTGTTCATTTGTAAGTGTGCACTTTTCCAAACTCACAGTTGATCGCTTTCTCACATTTCCTGCTGTGACTCACAATGTGGTGTCGTTGGTGGTTTGCTGAAATGACTGCGAAATGTGAGAGTGTTTCTTTCTATCTGTATGCATGGCATTGTAGATTTATAAATAGCATTACCTGATCCTGAAAACGTTTATCATGTTAGCCAAACTGCTAATGACACGGCTAATGTGCCACGCCTTAAAACCACCTTTTCTTCCCAAACCCATTCAGAGAGACTCTTTTCATGAAAAAGCTGAGACAGACATTTCAATTGGACTCCAACTGTGTCCTAAGTGCTTCCACTCAAAGCTGACCATGATGTTTTTTTGCCGCTCTTTTCTCAGGTCTCACCCATGAACAAGCGATTCAATCCAGGCTCCCGGCGCCTCAGTCTGACGTGATATCCTTGGGTCAGGAGGAGACTTGACCCGAAGGAAGCCATGTTTGAGTGTCACACGGTTGATATCGTCATACCTGCCAATGGGACGCTGCAGTTTTGTGTGTTAAAACTAACTTCCATTCCAACGATGCTAAGCAGAGTTGGATGACCACAGACTTTAAAACCGTGTTGATATTTTTGTGAATCGAAAAAGACAGTGAAGTTTCTTCCCACTGGAGAGAGCTCTGTGCAGTTTGGGGATCTGAACTCCTCTTGCCCCCTCACGAGCCCACTCCAGCTCTCTTTCAGTGTTCTTATTCATGATAGCCATGAGTTTGCCACCTCAACAGAAACCCAACACAAAGAGGACAGGCAAGCGCATCACTTTCTTTACCGACCAGGCCGTTGCGATGAAAGAGGCCTCTCAGCACACAGAGGGTCCCTACTATGGCCTGGGGGCCCCTCCCTCAGAGCAAAGCCACAGCGAACCTGGGACCGTGGAAAGCTCCAACGCCGAGGCACCGCACATGTACTCTGTCATTTTCAGCCCGGAGAAGGGAAATCAAAACCGTGGACATTACCAGCAGACCATGCCCATGAAGTGGCCACACCAGGACCCCCCCCAGCCACCTCAGGAGAGAAACGTGCCCTGGTCCCAGAGCGTCACTATGACAACATGGGCGCAGAATTTTGCCCCATACCTGGGATCTCAGGCAGGTTTCGTGAAGCAGGTTCATGAAGGTTTACCCATGCCACAGCAGCAGCCACCCTCCATTAGGGTACCAGAAAAGCAGCCGCAGGCACCAAACGCAGGCGGTGAAACGTTTAGGGATGCTGCAAAAACCAACAGGGGTCTGGACTGGGAACAGCAACAAGCATTTCAGCAGAGTCACAAGCCTGGAGTCTTAAATCCCCAGCAACACGTGACTTGCAATCCTGGGAACACGTCAGTGCTTCAGCCTTTTCAGCTAGCTTTTGGGCAGCCCAAACAAAACCTGGGCTACTATCAGGTATTCCAGGGCAATAGGACATTGCCTAATTTGAACTACAACCCCCAGACAAATTCCCAGCATCAGATTCAACAGCTGCAGCAGCAGGAACAACATCAGCAACTTCAGCAACAGCAGCAGATCCAGAGACTGATGCTCCAAAAGCAGCAGCAGCAACAGCAGCAGCTCCATCAGCAGCAGCAACAAATACTGCAACATCAACAGTCGCAACAAATTCCACAGCTGCAACAGTCACAGACGCAGCCGTCGCAACAAATGCATCTAACAATTCCAATACAGCCACTACAGCAACAGCAAACGCCGCAGCACTTGCAGCAAGCGCAACCTCAGCCACAGCTACAAAAGCGCCAACCGAATCAACAAGTGGAATATTACTCCAGTGGCCCACAACCCGAAGAACCTCAACTGACCGATCAATCCCAGAATACACCGGACTCGCCATCACCTCAGGTGCAGGAATTTCCCCCCCAGCGTCCACTTAATGCTTCTCAGCCAATCACTGAGATGCAGCCCGGGCCCAGGAGGTCACGACGCCTTTCCAAAGAGGGTGGTGGACCTTCAGAAAACCCCTTCCTCATGCCTGCTGACCACCTTACTCAGAGCTCTCAAAACGGGGCTGCTGAAGCAGGGGAGACTGTAGCCAAGCATGGTATTCGAGCCGCCCCTACAGGGGTCATCCAGAGCACCAGGCGAAAGAGGAGGGTGTCCCAAGAGGTCAACCTCGAGACCCTAGCTCAGAAGGCCTCCGAGATGGAGTCTCTGCCCTCACACAACGTCAAGGTAAGTTCTGCAGAGATCAGCATTGCGTTTGTTGTTTGTAAGGAATGATACTCATACATTTATTTCCCACTGTGCTGAAATACTTCCAATGAACATGAACTGCTTTTTTGTTAAGAGCTTGGAAGTGTGACCTGAATGTGAGGAAGTAGAATTTACTGCCTAATGCTTTGGTGAACGGTCTACTGGTTCTGCAGGTTTCACTACTGTTGTGTAGCTGGCTGCTGTAAATGGAATGTGAAAAGGGCATGTACCACCTGCTACCGTCACAGCTCACATGAGTTGTCTGGCCAAACCACTGCCACGGTGGCTGACGACTCATCTGCAAATAAGAGTTATTGTGCTCCATCCTTTGCATACAGTCAGCACTAGCAATTCACACTCACAAGTTCTTGTCATATGAGCATTAGCACTTAGTTTAGTTCAATATAATGACACTTGGCTCCATCTTTCAATTTCTTCCACTTATTAATTTGTTATAGATTCAAGATTCAAGAGGTTTTTATTGTCAATACAGCCCTATACACAGTACACAGTGTATTGAAATAGCGTTTCATGCAGCCCCACACCCTGGTGCATTAGTAAAGAAAGATAAAATATAATATCAAAAACAGGCAACTATACATACATTTTAAAAACGCTAAAAAAATAAAGATAAGTTTTTAAGGTCAGGTTTCACCCAGACCCTTTATTTGCCTTGTTTGGGTTTATAGGAAAACATGTGCAATTAACCAGAGAGAGACAGCAGGCTCTATCCTTTGCTTCTCTTCAGGCTCGGCGAGCTATACTCTGCAAGTGGAGGGACACTGCCCCGCCAACTCATACACAATGGATAGCAGATATAGCAGGTATGCCTTCATGTACAAAATACTGTACAGGTAATATGTACTCCCCCTTCTTCTCCCCCTTTCTTTCTCTTGAAGGGGGTGTTGCTTTTGAAAATTTGGATTTAAAATATTGTCTTTTCACCTATAGAAAGTTCCTAAGTGAGTGAAAAGAGCTGGAAGTATCTAAGTGGCATCCATGATAAGGGCTGGTTGCACCTTTCTTATTTCCTTTAGTAAAGGCTACACTGTAGAAAAGTAGAGATAATGCCACAGTTTCCTGGGCAAACAGTTTTTAGAGTTTAAAGTGTTCGCATGGCTGGAAATGAGAACAGTTATAGTTCTTACAGTGATGTTTTATAGGGACCGTTTTAGGTCCCACTTCAGAGGCTGACAGACCCCACTATGAAAATGTACACAGTGTTTTGACAAATTTAACTTAAATTTTCAAAACAATGCACCAGTTCTTTACAAGTGTTAAATAGCTCCTACATGACATTGCAAGCAGATTTATTGTGCCAAAGGTTTTGAGAGAACAGAAAGTGCAGGAGATAGACGTGTGCAACCCTGAAATTCACTGTGCAGATGAAGAGCTTTTTGTTGGGTTCTTGACAAGGAAGCACTTGCTAAGTGAGGAAGCACTCCCTTCTTACAAGACAAGGCTATTCTTTAAAGATGCTAGAGCATTCTATGTCAAGAGCTTTCAAAAAATAAAGAAAAAGTTCCCAATCAGAGACCGAATCTTGACACATCTGTCAGTGGTTAATCCAACAGAACCAGACTTTGACTTTGGCTGAGAGATTCACTAATGTGATGAAAGCAGATGCTAGAGAACATCTCCACTTAGAAATCCTGGATTATGCCTCAACTAACCTGGAAGCACTGGTGTCAAACGTCTTCCCTCAAATTGAGTTTTTGCAGGTTGGGATGTCTGGTAATAACAAACATAAATTCTTAAAATAAACTAGATCAACATAACATGGCAAGACGAGGGTATACATACAGAGACTAGACAGGGGTGGTGACTACAGAGACCACACAAAGACTATGAGAAGTATAAGGCTCTATAAATAACGCTAATAACATAACGCTGCTGAAAAAAGGCGGGGACAGTTAACAAAACACAGCTAGACACTGGGTTCTAGGGTGAGACTAAGAACAGGGAAAAGCCAAAACAAACAAGCATAAGGAACGAGGTACACGAAGCAGGAAATTACACTTGTCAATGAAAATAATGTCAGCACAAGACTTACCATAGCCCTTCACCATTCGGTGTATAATGGCAATCGGGGCTCTGCCTGCAAAGTCATCAGGCTGATCTACCAGGGCCTCCTTCACTGCTTCATAGCCCACCAGAACCACCACTCGCTGGGGTCCAAGGTACACGGTCATCACTGGGCCATATACCTTACTCCACTGTTACAGAAGAGAGATGGTTAGAGATTATATACATATTTGTGTGTGCGTGTGTGTGTGTGTGTGTGTGTGTGTAAACAATATTACATCAATGTAATTCTATAACTTCATCCCACTGACATGTACCATTGTAATTGAGGAGCTGCATAGTCAAAGTTATTCACTTCAACTGGCAGTGGTCTTAATGTTATGGTTGATAACAGTGGCGACTGGTCCAGACCGGCGGGGAATATAAAAATATACAAATGATTTTTAAATTTATTTATATATATATATATAAATATATATATATATATATTATCAATGTCAGTTTTACTTAATGCTGTGTGTGCCTACATGCAATCTGAATTTAAACAACATTTCCACTTTCATTTAACAGTGATTTTCCACCGACAGATTTCCACCAATCATCTCTCTTCTGGGGCGCCCTTTCTGAGCGCCCCAGAAGTGCAGCGAAATAGCCAATCATATGTGGTTACTAGGCGAAAATAAAAAATATTCAACCTATCAGCAAAAGGATTACAAACGGTTTAGGGGCGCTGAAAATTGGCGCCCCTACTCGCCATGACGTGCTCCATTCCAGTAGGTGGATGAAAATTCACCTTACAGTTGGTTTGCCGACCTCCATTTAAACAAAAGAAGAAGAACGTTCTGTATTGTTCTCAGGTCAGTTAGTCATTGAGGATGGCGGGAACAAGTATTGGAAGTGCAACTTCCACCAAATTCGGTTAAATCATTATTGGATTTTTCTTTTGCGAGAAGGACGATGGCAGAAAAAAAAATCAAGTTAAGGAGCTAGGACCAGACAAGCCCGATATTAAAATCACTCAGCCGACTAAGGAGAAAGTTGAAGCTACAACAGGACTTTTTGCAGGAGTTGGTTCCAGCGTAAGTCGTGGCTGACAGGCTGTGGAATAGCCAATGCAC
>JBBIGC010000001.1:42720188-42733446 GCA_037576955.1 Lepidarchus adonis
CTTCAGGTCAGACACAATCACAGCACTTGACATGTCTAGTTTGGAAATGTTCGGGACTACTATATAAGGTAATGGGCCGCAGATCTGCTTTGTAGTGTTAAACAAGTGTGATGGTGATGTCAACATGAGGTCTGATGTAATGCTTGACTAGGACTGTCATGATGTCAGACTTTCTCTATACGAATACTGTGGCCAAGAGAATATATGAGGACAATATTTTTGTGTTTTGTGTACATGTGCGCAAAGGCCTTCCCACTGTAGCATAGCTCCGCCCCCTGAGTGTGAGATTAGGTTCTAATTGGTTAATTCAACATTTCAGTTGTTCTTTACACTCAGAGCTTTGCTAATCTGCACCATTTTACACTTGACAGTCAAACCATACACAAACACAGCAGACATGCAGATACACTGTAGAACAGGGGTCTCAAACTCCAGCACTGGAAAGTCTGTGGTTTCAGACAAATGTGTGATATAAAACTGAAATATAATAATGCATCATCACTGGACTGAAACAACAGTTCACAAACAATGAGCTTCTTCGCTCTGGAATCACAGAGAAGTCTCAGAGCAGTGAAAAGATCCCTAGTACAAAGACATGAACTATGTGGATTGGTTAATGGTGCAGGATTTTCATTTTGGTTATAATATTGTATAATGTGTTTTTTAATCATGGTTATCATCAATACCAGAATATTGTAACACCTCTGTGCATTCTGCTGATATAAAGGTTCCATGGATTTATAGTCATCAGCAGAAACCCTGCTCATAAAGCACTGAAAATATCTTTTTAAATGATACAAAAGAAAACATGTGCAAGAATGTGATACTATTTTGAACAACACAAACTTACTGTCAGGTGCCAAGAGAACTGTTTGTGCTGTTAATGTGAAATCTTATCATTGTATTTAAAAATTCACATCGTATCAATCAACAAAGCACCATTTAGAGGTGGAAACTATGTGATAAACTGTTCTCAGTATGATTTACTGGGCGTATTGTGCATACTTTAAGAACAATGCAAAAGTGCTTTAAGTATATTCTATATAAGGATTTACTATGGTAAACATAACCTGTAAAATGTCTAAAAAGTAATATAGTTACAGTCTTATGCAAAAGTTTGGCCACCCCTCAATAAATAACATATTTTGGTCATTTTTTTTTCTTAAAAAAATGTTAACACAGTCTCTCTATGAAATGGAAAAAATATTTTCAGCAAACATTGATGCATAGTTACTTTTTGTGACATAAATTGAAAAAAGATAACAAATCTAAACATTATTGTGACACTCTGCAAAAGTTTGGGCACCCTACAGCACTTAGTAACACTTCCTCTGGCAGATATCACAGCTTGCAAACGCTTTTTAGAGCTAAAAGTCTTTCAATTATTGTACTTGGGATTTTCTCTCATTCTTCCTTGCAAAAGGCTTCTAGTTCTGTAATATTCTTTGGTCGTCTTGCATGCACAGCTCTTTTAATATCTACCCACAAATTTTCAATTATTTTCAATTTAAATTAATGTTTAAATCAGGAGACTGTGATGGCCATTCCAAAACCTCCTGCTTGCACCTCTTGAGCTGATTACCTTGATCTTTAACCTAAAAAAAAAAAGAGAAATTGGAAATTCTGTGGTGCCCAAACTTTTGCACAGTTCCAAAATAATGTTTTTATTTTTTATTTTTGTTCAATTTATGGCATAAAAGATAACAATGCATCAATGTTTGCTGAAAATATTGTGTATTTTGTGTATTGTGCTTTTGTCCTAGAGAGACTGTGTTAACATCTTTTCAATTACAAAATCACCAATATCTGTTATTTATCAAGTGGTGGCCAAACCTTTGCATAAGATATATATTTTTTATGGAATTTTCAACATGGCACTATTGATGCTTCATTCCTCTTCAAACTAACCAAATGGAAAAAAACATGATGCATATCGTGTACTGTACAAATGTCTCCAAGTATAATAGCATTCCATTAAAATTAAAACTAACAATTTACAGCATTAAATTCAATGTGATAATACATTTTTCTTCTGTACTGTGACAGATTTCAGTTTCAAAAGGTTCCAGAGGTTGCTGCCCCTAACCTCTGGAACTCCCTCCCTCAAAACCTGCGCCTAATGTTCTCTGTCCCTCTTCAAAACTCATGTGAAAACACATCTATTCAACCTGTGCTATTTCACCACTCAGTGTTCATTTCCTTTTCTGCAGTTTGTTTGTCTCTGTTTTGTTTCTTAACTGTTTCAATTTTATTCTTAGTTTTGATTTTTTTTTTGCAATGTAAAGCGACCTTGAGTTTGTGAAAGGCGCTATATAAATTCAAATTATTAATTATTATTATAATTATTAAAAGGCGAAATAACAAGATTAAAAAATTCAATTTTTATCTCAGATGGGTATTCATAACATTTTTGTATTCGTCAAGTCTATCAGTAGTCAATATGAGGGGTGATTTTTAGCAAAATGACCAAAAAGCATCTTACTGGTTAACCCACTGGTAAATCTAAATCTATACTCCATCCCATCCCCTCTGACTGACAAAAAATATTCAGTCAAACTTATTGTTGGTCCATCTTCTACCTTAAACAATAAAAAAATCCCACTGCATCCAATGGCATGATGGCTTTTTCAGACTGTAGGCAGGGTTTCATAGTACTAGCGAAAACTCTAGCAACACCCATAATATCAGCTCCCATTTCACAGTAGCTGCAGTACAGACATGTAGGTGGTTTATCCCACTCACTTCCCAGACCCTGACATCTGAGCCTCTACACTTTCATCTAAGACACCTACCCAACCTCTGCTGAACCCACTAAAGTCCATCAGGACGGGATGCCCCAAATAATATTGGATCTATGGATGTTAGAATGGGTCCTACATTCACTGACCCTCCTGATTAAGAAAAGCATCACTTTCAATAGTAAAAAACACACAAAATCTTATATTCTTGACAGAGGACTACAGCCTTAGCAGATGCCAGGCCTTCACCATAGCAACAATGACCTACATCCTGATTTGTTGGTGATGTCAGTCTAGAGGACATATAAATCCCCAGCCAGAGATTACAGATGCACACTAGCTTCCAATCATGGATGATAGAGGCTCTCTTTCCTGTAGTAAATGCAAAGATCAGATGCTTCCTGCACTGACCCAGGTCCTGAGAGTATAATGAAGAAAGGAGAGGATTCAGTAATCATTTTGCCTCTGTTGCCTCAGTTGTTGACTGAAATGGTTATTTTGCCCTTGGCACCTATGAAACATCACATGCTCCTGTTTCCAGCTCTGATCTACACTCTGAAAAAAACCCACATTGCACACCTGTGGTATAATTCATGGTCCCATTAAAATGCTTAGCATTTCAAATAAATGCTGGGGCTAGATCAGAAGCTGCTGCAGAAGTGTGAACTACAAGAAGCTTTAATCATCAAATATATTATTCAGTTAGAATTGAACACGAAGAAGCTGGTAGTTACTATGGAGCTATTCACAGTTCAGCTAATAATGGCCAGTGAATATTTTCATTGGACATTTCTATACACTTAATTTTCACAAAGATGCAGTTGAAAATTGAAGGCAAAACTGTGCTAAATAGAATGGCAATTAAAAATGAGGCATACAAAAAATAATGAAGAATTTAGGAGAGAAGAATGTAGACGGTGATGTAACAGGATATGAGGTGAAAGAAGAATTTCATTAGTGCAGAGGCACGAAAACAGGAAAGCCCCGGGTGCATGAGAATCACAGCCAATCACAGAAGACTATTCTCTGGAGATCATTTAAAAGCTTAATTAAAGTGCAGCAGTCGCTCAGCTGAAGAAGGAGAGGAAGAAAAAGGACTGTGCATGATGCACTACAATTATAGAATGACTAAGCTGATGAATAAGTCTTACTGCCAAGAAAGTTTAGCCTTTTTTTTGTTTAATTAGACCTTATACACTGACGGTCCTCATTTAAGTGTATTTGCATCTGCTAAACGAAACTAACTGGAAGAGCTGAGTCCAGCACTGCACTGCCCAGCTCTCCACATACAGCACTATTCGCCTAGGGCTCTGAATCCCAGTGTTCACTTCTTTGGATGGAAGCCTTCAGAGTCAGTGTCAGAAAGTCAATATTTAGCTTTCTCTGCTAGCCTGCAAAAATTGTGTAGGGGTTCTCTGATCGTGTTCCTTCACAGTACACAAATATATATATATATATATATATATATATGTTCCTGCTGTAACACTTGCTTTCTGCACTATACTTGTGTATAGAGCTTAATGATAATGAGGAATGAATGTGTTGGACTCTTTATATCACTCCCAGATAGTAATATACCACTTATTGTTCATGTTGTAGCATGTAGCACTGTCATGTGCAAACAAAATTATTGATTGTTCCTGTAGCTGGAAGTCGCTTTGGAATAAATGAATAAATGTAAATGTAAAATCTGTATTATAGCGCTCATTCCAACAAACTAAAGTGAAATGCAGAGAAATTACATGAACTGATGGCACAATATAGCTTTTACTGGTTTGTTGTATTATAAAAATTGAGAAAGAATTTGTCAAGTTTAATTTATCCAAAAATTGTTTTGAATAAAGAGCTGATTCACTATATAGGAATATGAATAATTATTTGCCGTTTTTTATTTGTGGTCCTATTCACACTCACCTCAGCATGTCCACCTGCTGTCAAGGTCTTGTTGCAGCGCTCACACTTCAGGCAGAACTTGTGCCAGTCCTTCCCCAGAGATGTCACTTTCTCCGCTAGTGGTTGAAGAAAGAGAAAGAGAGTGAAGAGCAGAGGGAATAGAGTTAAACAATAAAAATTAAATGGAAAAGGGCATAGTTAGACAGATTCATCAACAAGCAAAAAAAATGAAACTTGCACTCTTAAAAGTAAATGGAACTAAGGGAAAACAGAAAGGTAGCGATAGGATGCTATTGAAGAACAATTTTGAGATTCCTGGTGACTTCTGACTTCAGCTACAACACACAGGGCTGCCACCTGCAGAAGTTCTCTGTTGACTCTGCTGTGGTTGGATGTATCAGGAATGGTGATGATCGGGAATACCGGAGAGTGCTGGACAGTTTTGTTGAGCTGAATCAGCTGCAGCTCAACATCAGCAAAACTAAAGAACTGGTTGTGGACCTGAGAAGATCACAATCTCCAGTCACCCCCATATCTATCAGGGGGGTGGAGCAGGTGGAGATTGTACAGGATTACAAGTACCTGGGGTCCACATAGACAATAAACTGGACTGGTCACAGAACGCACTGACCACATACAGGAAGGGTCAGAGCAGACTGCACTTCCTGCTCAGACTGAGGCTCTTCTGGGTCTGTAACACCATGTTACAAATGTTCTATCAATCTGTTGTGGGCAGCACCATCTTCTATCGCTGTGTGCTGGCGGAGCATCCTGCATGCATTTCTCCTTTGCTGAAAGGATGTTTTGATGCATATGAAAAGGAAAGGTGCTGGCGGAAATCCAGCTGCAGCTGGATAGCTGAGTGTCAACAGTTCTCAGATTTCTTTGTATGTCCGTCTTCCCCGTTTCCATCTCTTTGTGAGAATCCCAAGCGACTTCACCAGACAGAACCCCCAGCCCTAAGAATAACTCTTCCAATTATAAATCTCCTCCATCTACACAATGCAGAATGGAGCCATGCTGGGGCAGCCAGAGGAAACACCTCATCTTATCAGGCCTGGGCACAATCGGCCAGAGAAAAAGGCCAACTTCCTCCCTCCTCCACACTGGCCTTCCCGCCTGGAGAAAGAGTATTGTTTTCATTCTGTCAGTCCAACTGCCCTCTCACTCTCCCTCTCTGGGGAACCAGCTCAGGACAGGAGGCATCAGGTTTGCAGTTAGCAGTAAGTTACTTGTGTCATCAAATGTCCTCTAATAATCTACAGAAAAAAAGCTGATGATACCATTCAATTGTCATTTGCAATAGTAATTTTTTTTGTTAATTAATAACTATTATAGTTTAAAATGTACAGTGAAAATATTTTATTTGTATCTTTTATAAAATATCTGAAACTTTTTGAGAACCACACAAACTTAAATGATAAATTATAAGGTTATTATCCAGTAATAGACATTTGTGTTGTTAAATCTTCTGCCTGGAGATTAGATTTACATTTATACATTTGGTTTACGCTTTTGTCCAAAGCGACTTCCAGCTGCAGGAACAATTAAGCATTTAGTTCGCACATGACAGCACTGATGTGAGTGCTACTTTTCAATGTTATGTAGCTTTTTCAATCATTTATATAAGAAATTAATTTTAAAAAAATAATAATTAGTTGAAATATGTAAAATTGTAGAGCACTACCATAAAATTAGTAACATACAATAATCATACACTTCATTGGGTCATTCCAAGTAAGGTATTATACTGATTTCAAAAGTTGTATCTGCATTGTAGTTCAAGACACCATAAATCACTGTAAATACAGTAGGAGGCTAATCTGTGCATGCAGAGATTGAGTCATTGGCCAGGGCAGAGGCCTAATGTGTTTCTGTAGGGCAGCAGTCAATGCCAGTCTCACCAGTCAGAGTGACAAAGCACAGACTTGTAGACTCCCAGTTAAAAGGGACGCTGTTATTGTAAGAGGCGAGAGGTTGTTAGATGGTCGTCTGGGTGTCTGCAGAATGCATGGTTATTACTGTCTCATCAGTCTGGTTAGTACCTGGATTCTCTCCAGTTACTAAAAACACACATTCACACTAACCTCCAAGATGGTCTGGAGCCAAATATTTCACAATCTTTTAATGTGTAGCTGCATAAGTCTTTTTTATTGTCTCATTTGGGCAACTAGCACTAGCAATAGCAAAAAGTCACATATTTGAGGTTGTGTAATAAATGTAGTGTTCTGATATTTGAACATATATTTAAATTATGATAGGTCTCACAGTATATTAAAAGCATAAAAGCACATTGGTGGACCTCTTATACCATGGGAAAACTTTGATCTACATTATTTTGAACAAAATAATTTATTTGATGGATCACATGAAAGCTATGTTTCAACAAATGTCCATCAGAAACTATAAAATATGACGATTATTGCTATTGGGATAAATTGTGGTCGTAATATGATTTTCCGAGCGTATTGTGATATCAGAATGTAAACACACTCTAACATTATGTTTTATTTCAAAGGCAGCTTCATTAGTCTCACTTCAGTGAATTTATTGTACTCATCATACTTTAAAAATGTTATATACATGGCACTGCTGGATTTTCCATCTTAACAGATGATGGAAAAATGCATATCTCGACATCATGCATCAATAAAAGTATCGTGATATGATCATTTTGCAATATCGCCCAGCCCTACTATGGTACACCTGAAAATGGTTAGAATGCCCAAAGAATAATCAATATCACAGTAATAATTAACATACAGTCTACCATTTAGCCTCAATAGCCACTCTTGCCCAAGAGAAATATAGATAATGGTGTCTCCATCAGAGTGAAAACAGATGACACTCTAGTAGTTCATTATGGAGTCATGTTTCATGGACTGAAGGACACACAGCTCAGGGCGCTGTAATGGAGGACTATGTAAGACAATCCATGGGGGAGATGCATTACCTCACACTATCAGGCTTTATCTAGTGTGCAGAGGTTACAGCGCAATATGCACACCTGATTGCTACTAAGCTTCTTAACGTCTTGTTTTGAGCTGCAGAGGTAAGCTCTTCAGTCCTGTACTCCTTGCTGTTGTCAGTAAATGTCAGCTACAGTAAAGGAAAACTTAATAAGCTTAGAAGGACACAATTGTAATTGGTTAGGATTGAATCTGGTAGATGTTTGCTCTTCATGTGTGATTTATTGTTATTTTGCCTGACAAAAATAATGTGAGGAAGACAAGTAAACAGCCAAAAGAAGCGGGTTTGTGACCGACCAGTCACTGGTTCGAATCCCTAAACCAGCAGACATCTATTCTGAAGTGCCCTTGAACAAATACTCTCAAATACTCCTCTATATGACTGCCCACCACTATGGATGTGTGTACTAGCTACTCACAGCTCAGTGTGTGTGCATGCTTACTGCTCTGGATGGGTAAAATGCAGACACCAATTCATGGTACGTTTTATTATAGAAAAGTGGGTTTGTGACTAAAATGGTTAAATTCCTAGAAGTGACCTTAAGCAAAGCACTTAACCTCCTACTGCCCATACTGGTCACTGCTATGAATGTGTGCTCACTGCCATAGAAGGGTAAATGCAGGCGCTAAAATCCTCTCAGGGATTCATAGAGCATAATAAATAAAAGTAAGATGCAGGGAGATTTTATTTTACCTTCAGTGACTGCTTTGTGGAATGAAATTTCTCATTTTCTTTGTTGACAGTCTCTGACAAATGAATCATGCTTTGCAATCCAAAGAAGTCAATGCAATTACACAATAAATACAGTGAGTAGCTAGACTGAACTTAACACACAGGATTATACTTGTTTTTTTTCCATGGCCAGGGTTTTTGTGTATTTTAAACTGAATGAGGGCATTGTTAATTATATTACTGACTGTCAAAAGTACCCTATGGTTGGATGAAAGTCTTTACACTTTGGTGAGTATAATGCTTCTGTACTGGCTTAATACATCCCTTGCTATTATTTAATTAGTCTGTAAAGTGCTCAGGTAAAAAGTATTTTGACATTGTTATCTGTACCATATGCATAGTGCACTTATGAGCAATTTAAAGTAGCCAGTCAGCCTAAACCAGAAAAGCACCTGGGGAATTGAAACCCTGGCAACAAAAGTGAGTACACCCCCTAAGTGAAAATGTCAGAATTAGGCCCAGTTAGCTATTATCCATCCCTGGTGTCATGTAAGTGTTACAAGGTCTCAAATGTGAATGGGGAGAAGTTGTGTTAAACTAGGTGTTATCGCTCTCACCCTCATACTGGTCACATGGCACCTCATGGCAGACAGCTCTCTGAGGTTCTGAAAAAAAAGAATTGTTGCTCTACATAAATATGGCCTAGGCTATAAGAAGATTGCTAGCACTCTGAAACTGAGCTCCAGCAAAGTGGCCAAGAGGACAGGTTCCACTCAGAACAGGCCTCGCCATGGTAAACCAAAGAAGCTGAGTGCACATGCTCAGTGTCATATCCAGAGATTGTCTTTTGAAAATAGACGTATGAGAGCTGCCAGCATTGCTGCAGAAGTTGTAGGGGTGGGGTGTCAGCCTGTCAGTGCTCAGACCATACACTGCACACTGCATCAAATTGGTCTGCATGGCTGTTGTCCCAGAATGAACCCTCTTCTGAAGATTTTGCAAAAGAAAGCCCACAAACAGTTTGCTGAAGACAAACAGACTAAGAACATGGATTACTGGAACCATGTCTGGAGGTCTGATGAGACCAAGATATACTTATTTGGTTCAGATGGTATCAAGCATGTGTGGCGACAACCAGATGAGGAGTACAAATTCAAGTGTGTCTTACCAACAGTCATTCATGGTGGTGGGAGTGTCATGGTTGGGGGCTGCATGAGTGCTGCTGGCTCTGGGGAGCTACAGTTCATTGAGGAAGCCATGAATGCCAACAAACTTGGCCGCAAGACAGTATTCCAACATGATAACGACCCCAAACACACCTCTAAGATGACCACTGTCTTGCTAAAGAACCTGAGGGTAAAGGTGCTGGACTGGCCATCTGTGGGGAATCCTCAAACGGAAGGTGGAGGAGCACAAGGTCTCACACTCTCCAGCTCTGTGATGTCATGAGGAGTGGAAGAGGATTCCAGTGGTGAACTCATCAAGGGAGTTAAGGCAGTGCTGGAAATTATTAATGGCCACACTAAATATTGACACAGCCATGTAGACCAATTTAATACAGTGTGTGGCGTATGTGCAAACTGACAGGCTGAACCCTCCACCCCTTCAACCCCTGCAGCAATGCACTATTTTCAAAAAACAATCTCTGGATATGACACTGAACACGTGCACTCAGCTTCTTTGACTGACCATGGCAATAACTGTTCCGAGTGGAACCTGTCGAGTTAAACTGATGTATGGTCTATGGTGGGCACTGTGCTGCAGATCAGTTTCAGGATGTGGGCAATCTTCTTATAGCCTAGGGCATCTTCATGTAGAGCAACAATTATTCTCAGAGTCCTCAGAGTTCTTTGCCATGAGGTGCCATGTGACCCGTATGAGAGAGTGTGAGAGAAATAACACCAATTTTAACAGACCTGCTCCCCATTCACACTTGAAACCTTGTAACACTAACGAGTCACGTGACATTGGGGAGGGAAAATGGCTAATTGGGCACAGTTTGGGCATTTCCAATTAGTTGTGTACTAACAAATTTGCAGTGTTAAACAAGCTATATGCTGACTACTTTACATTGTATCAAAGTGTCATATCTTCAGTGTTGTCCCATAAAAAGATATAATTTTTTAAAAATTCTAAAGAGAAACTCATTTTTGTGAGATACTGTATGCAGGCTTGGATCTACTCTCATTATATCCAGACATAACTCACCCCAAAACTATCCTCCTACTCAGGAACATTGAGAATCATATGAGAGCTAATGCAATCAACACTGAGCTTCCATCTGTTGCATATCAAATAAATGAGTCTCTTTAAACATCTCAAGCCTATTGGATTATGCTCAGAATGTTTCAGAGTGGAGAAACTCCAGAGATGGATCTTCCATGGATCTTCCATCTCTCCATGGAATCACACCCATTATATATAGAGATGAGTTGACACTGTGTAATATTGTCATGGCACTGGTAATTACTTTGTCTCTGAGTGTTTGTCTCTGGCCAGTGAGAACTCACTCAACACAAACAGGGCTAATTGTTTAAGCGGAGTAGCTGTAATTAGGCAGGTGGCGGGGAGGGGGAAAAGATAACAGGGCATTGGTAATTTACAGAGGGTCTTTAAAGGGGCATTTTAAATGTGGGTCCTTTTTCTGGTGGGCTAATTGCTGTTCTGTAATTATCAAGCAAAATAGGCCAGCACTACAGCAGCCCTTGCCAAAGAGACTGAGAAAAAAACAAAGGAAAGAAAGGTGTACTGCCCATATCTTTGGCAAACGGAGTTGTGTAATCACAGATAAATAAACATTTGTACAGTTGAACTTCCAACATGCATCAATCATTGCTGTCCTCACTGTGTAGTTAAGGAAGGTGGTAAAACACGTCCAATTGGATGTTTAGTTTTATTTTCTTCCACATCAGAAACCATAATATGACCCCATCTGCACATATGTAAGCCCCAATCACTTTCTCTCCAGCTTATATACACACTACTGCTCTGCATACTTGCCAGATGTGTCCACAGTGGAATTTCAGTTAGAGAACACTGATTTCAATTTGATATGTTCACCTTGTAAATCAAATTCAAATTTTATTTGTCACATACACAGTCATACACAGTATGATGTAGTGAAATGCTTTTTGCGACCACCCGTGACCCCCAGATACATAAACACAAATTAAAAAAACTATTTAAAAGCAATTTAAGAGCAAACAAGAAAAAATAGTGCACAATAGAGAAATAAAGAATAAGAATTATAAGAAATATAAAACCTTAACAAAACCCTACCAAACCTATATAGTGCAAATAAACAATGTAAACAAATGTAAACAAATGTGTACTTGAGCATTTAAGGGCCAAAGGACAAGATCTCCTGGCTAGTGACTGAATGACTATCGATATTTTCTACACGACTAGTCTTTTAAATAAGTAGTAGGCTAGTCGTCAAAAATGTAAACTGCCCTTTGAAATCTCTATACATTTCAGAATCTTTCTTTCCCTTTCCGCTACCCATTTCTTTTATGAGAACGCTAGTCTTCAGCATGGAACTTCCTCACATTTGTTTTTAATACACTAAGAGCTCTGCGGCTGATTGCTTTGCAGTTTGTCAAATAGCACTTTCCTGTCAAAGCAGGATATTTCAGAACCCTATAATGGATCAGGAGAGACAAAGTTTGCAGAGAAACTGATTTTATATTGTGCAGTACTCTTACACTGATAAAACTCCATTGGTTTCATTATTAGCAGAAAAACTGACCTTTCCTCCTGGGTATTCACTGCTATTTTTAGGAATTAAGCACAACTAATGTGTACGTGTTTTCCTGTATACTGGATGTAGTTTTACCCAAAACATGTTCAGTTTGCTTTTTTAATTTTGCACCATAGCTGACTACACAGTTAAATAATAACAGCTTATAACAGCCTGAGACTGAGCTACAACTGGCAAATCAAATTGTTCATGGTATCTGACATTATAGGACAAAATGTCTTGTAAACAACAGTAGCAGCCATTGAGAAGTGATTTTTGTAAAAGTACTGTAACTTCAACTTTAAGGCAAAACATGACCAGCCTCGGCCAAAATCTTGATTAGAGGACGCATGAGAACACAAGCATGCAAACAAATCTCAGGGCAATGGAGTGTAAGCTTTGATTTGCAATTCGCACTGGCTTCTGAACCTTTGCACAGTAGTGCGGTAGCACTGGGTGTGGCACGAGGCCTCTGGTGTGCAGATGTGTCTCCTTGGCTCAGCTCCTTCAGGCTGATGCAACAGCACTGCAAATGTGGCTCCACAGGGCCACTGTCGCTTTGGACAGGGTGGGGTTTCCTCCAGGTCCAAATCGAGCTCAGCTCTCTCAGCATGGGTGTTCTGTGTCTGCACAAGGCAAATTTCCCCTCAAATCCTCCCTTTGCATAATTAAAAGCAAATCTAAACTCAAAGTATCCAAACAAGTGCCAGTCTCTGCATCTCATTTTAACAGCTCTCACATTTTTGGGAATTACTACAGTGCAAAAGCTTCATCAGTTCTTCATTAAGTTGAATTGGCTCTCCCCCAATCCTGTATCTACTTATTTTAAAATGCTGTAGTAAGATCACTTCATTTTCTGGTATCTTCAATATGCTACCTCATACCTACTTTTCTACCTCAGGTTGCTCTAAGATGCCGAACGTAGCCTTTTCTGTTCTCTCTGCTTTTACACTAGTCTCAGTGTCTATTTATCAAGCACTTAAATTTGACACACATCTAGTTGAACTAGTTTAACAAAACTCAAGTTATGGGTAATATACATTTAGGTCAGTGGTTCTTAACCTTGTTGGAGGTATCGAACCCCACCAGTTTCATATGCGCATTCACCGAACCCCTCTTTAGTGAATTTTTTTTTCTTTCTTCAAATTCAAGACATAGACATGTTTTTTACTGGTGCACAAAATGAGCCGTGCATGAACATCAGCTTGTTCAAAGAACAAAACCAACACAATTCTGCTGGTGCGAG